>JBBPDC010144087.1:0-19328 GCA_037974485.1 Hemigrammopetersius urotaenia
ACAAGCACTAGAACCTAGAAACACATCAAAATAAAAGCCCCAAAAACCCAACAGAAAAGCAGTGGCCCTAATGGCCACTGACCGAACCATGACACTCATACAGTAGCACTTTACAGTAAAACTACCAGGTAAAGTGTTTAGTAATGATCTATAATCAGGTTGTTATTTAGGTCGTAGAGAGTTTATAAATCATTAATAAGCAGCTATAAACAAGTTATAACAGTTGCCAGACAATGATGTAAGCTTACTGTTTTTAAGATATCAGATCTTGCTAGTTGCTGAGCGTATCTTGTCCCTTTCTCAGGCAGAATGTTAAACTGCCAACTAACAGGTCTTTGTTAACATGCAACTACCATTGAAAATCACAGATCTTGCCAATTAGTGAGCCTGCATCAATGCATGATAATGTGTTTATTAATGCTTATTAATGATTTATAAACTGTCTACAACCTGATTAACAAACATAATAAAAAAAAACAATGTTTATAAGGGTGCTCTTATTGTAAAGTGGTAACCAGTTTATTGCTATATTTGCACAGTTTCTTCCTGCCAATTTTTACATTTAATTTATAGTCCTAATGTGTGGGTACAACACTGTCTTGTGTTGTGCTGCAGAGTACAGAATGAAAACTTAACAGTATCAAATACTTGAGGGTTCATTAATTTGGTTACACAACTAAAAGAAAAATGATGTCTGCTGTATATCAATCAGACCACAAACTGAACACCACATTACAGCAGTTTCACACACTTATTCCATTTACAAAGACTGGTAGCAGCCAAATATCCATTAATTCAAACCTAATCCATTAATTAAAACAGGATGAACTAGTTACTGAAGCATAAAACACCATCATGGGCAGAATACCAAGTATATATCTTGCACTAAACTGTATTTGAGGTTGGAACAACACATGAAAAACAACTCTTGTGAAACGAACTGTAGATAAAAGAATGAAAGGTAATTAACAAAAACGAACAAAACTGTAATGATGGAAGCTCTGCCCCCTCACTAGAATGTTAAGAGACAGGTTGCTCAGGACTGTACAAAGTACTTTTCCAATTTAACAGGAAGCTAGACCTGTATTCTCCAGAATGCTCAAAAGCAATCTGCTATTTTAGAGAATGCAGAAGATCACTGCATTCATAGATTACTGCTTCCTTTGTAAATATACAATATTTGTTTAAAATGTAAGTTAATATAATGAGAGTTAATTCTAAATCATTTTGGACTGTTTCTGTTGTCCATCTTTCATGGAATGTTTACACAATGTAAAAGACAGATACGTTTAAAATATGTTAAAATAAACAAAATCAGACAAAAAAGGTTTCAAAATCCTGTAAAGAAAACATGCAGAAATAAAAACATAGCAGTACGGTATGTACTGAAGCAGATTGTCATGAACTGCAAATAAAAGCAGTTGTTTTTCAACTGCAAATGATTCTGTACAATAATGCTTTAATGTAATTGTTCTTCATTATGAATGGAATTCCATCTTATCAGAACTTATGATGGTAATGGTCTCTTTTGCTCTCTCACTCTGTGTGTGCGCGTGTGTGTGTGTGTGTGTGTGTGTGTGTGTGTGTGTGTGTGTGTGTGTGTGTGTGTGTTCTAGGAATCTTAAGTTGGAAATTGATGCACTAGATACTGAACAATGGTGATAGATGTTGCTAATTTAAGACCCACAGATTCAAAGGATGTTTTAATATTACTTTAATATCACATATTTTCCCCTGAAGGGAATATTGAACTGTCTACTTCATGAGGAAGTAGACATCATGGTATTAAGACTAAATTAAAGAATTAAAGTACAGTATACATATGTATATGGTTGAATGAATGGGTGTATATGAGAGAGACAGAGACATACACACACACACACACACACACACACACACACAGAGAGAGAGAGAGACAGAGAGAGAGAGAGAGAGAGAGAGAGAATAAACTAGTACTTCTGCTGGGAATAAAGTGCAGAATATTAAATAGAAAATAAAATAATGCATATGCTAAAATCTCTTGTGACAATATTCAATGTTTCTGTGTCCATGATTGAGTGACATTATATTTTGTTCATAGGATAAGGTGCATGTGGCTGGAAGCATCAGGTAAAAATAAAGAGATGTTGTTTACATCTGTAGGTAAACATTGGAACCCCATTGTCTTTTACAGTGTTTATTTATTTAGTGCTTGTGAGTCATTTGAAGTGGTACTCCTCGTAGAGAGGTACATTATTCATGCTCGCGTTCCATTATTCTGATGATTATCAGACCAAAGAACAATGGGTGACTGGTGCCACTCCAAATCCTCCGCGCACACACACACACACACATGCACTCATACACGCACACACAAACGCACAAACACACTTGCACACAAACACACACACACACACTCGTTAAGAGTTTATTGTAACCAACAGGCAACCACAAATTCAATCCACAATCATCTGTGGCCGGGAGTCCAAGTGAGCACAACTGGCCTCGCTCCCTCTCAGAATGGGTAGGATGTCTGTCTCTCTATCATTCATTGTGATGCTCCCCAGCGAGGGGTGCCTGTTAGGACTGTTAACATTACAGAATGAGTGGTTAGCATTCTCCTCCAAGTGTGCTGAGCTATTAAATAACACTGAATTAGCAGTAGTTCAAAAAGAATCCACACGAATTAGAGGAAGCACATGTCCCCCCTCAGCATTCTGTAACTGTGTGATCAGTGGAGTCCTAGCTAGTGGACGGAATTCAACATGAAGAAATCAGGGAGAAATGCAAAACTTTGCGTGAAGAGGACAAACCAAACTACAACGCCTCCCAAGAACACACAGTTCACACTGTAAGTAATTTGCCAAAATGAGCTAACATTACCCTCACAAGAAGCACTAAAAGTTCACCATATTACACCATGTTCTCAGCCTTATCAGTTCTGTCACAGGGTTAAATACACAAACCAGCTACATAAAACTGATTAATTAGACTAAAGTGTAACTCATTCAGGAATGCTACCAGCTGGTCTTGGAAATACTAGCTAGTCACACAAGTAAAGAGCTATAATCCTAATAAAGTTATTCTCCATTTATTGAGGTTATGTGTCTTTTTGTAATAAATCTCTACATATATATATACAATATATGAAATCAAACTGTCCACTTAGGAGGCAACACTGATTTACAATCTACACTCACTCAGTGACAATCAGTCTTGCCTTCTAAGTGGACAGTTTGATTTCACAGACGTGTGATTGACTTGTTACATTGTGTCGTTTAAGTGTTCCCTTTATTTTTTTGAGCAGTATATATATATATATATTGCTGTTGCTTTCCAGGATCTGGTGTTTGTACAAACAACAAATGCCTCTTTTTTTCTGATAGCACAAGTAAATAATCAGACCTTAGACCTTAGAGATAGCATAATCAACATTTCGCTGACCAGGAGACCTCAGTTAATTAGTTTTGGATGTTATCTTCGACTAGTTTTAGTGCAAGGGACAAAAAGAGAAAGAGAGAGAGACATTTTAAGCTGATAAGTAATTCTAAACTGTTTGCAGACTATACATTTTTTTATGATGTTTTTAAATAGTTTTGTAAATTTGAGATCACCATATTTCTATAAAATTCTTTCTCAAAACACTTAGAGATCTTGGTGCTCATTGGACGAACTTGTGTGAGATGTATTGGTTGGTAAATGGAAAGAAAATAATGTTTCTGTAGCAATTTGTTGGTATAGTTATTAGAAACTGTAAGAAAATCAAGAGAAAATGTGGCATATCTGAACTGAACTCAATACAGACACGTGCAGTGAGTAAGCCCTGAATACACTGAGGTGCTTCCCAGGCATCTTAGAAGTCCCTTAGAGTAAAAGAAGACAGAATGGAAGGGAGAATAGAGAGAAAGAGACAAATGGGTGTTATTTTCCTCTTTTGTCCCTGCTGTCATTTCAGTTTAAAACCTGAGGCTTATAACCCACTCATCAAATGTCTTCGACAAAAGTCTTCTTCAGAAAATGACGTTTTAATTGCCGCTTAGTGTTTTTTGCATAAAGACGCAGAATTACACTGAGTCGTCTATTATCAGATGATTGAATGGGTTTAAGAATGCACAGAACTGCAACAGTACAGAGGTTTGTAGATTGTACAGAATGTATTGTTGCAGTAAGTAACCTGCACTAAAGACAATCAACAGGCATGTCAAACATAATAAACAGATGGTCCTGCTCAGAAAAATGTTTTCTTGCCTGACAGAATTAATTTATCATTATGTCACAGCAAAAAAATATTTTTCTCTGAATACGCAAACCTAAAAGTGTAAACATCATTCTTCTGGTTCAGTCACAAATTACTGTTAATGTAAAAAGATTGTATGCAAACCAAGTAAAAAGAGTCTTATATAGTATGTACCTGTTATTGCTGTTATAGTTCTCCTCTCTGGATGAAAATCCACTTGATCTCTTCCACGCGGGTTCTCTCCAGTTTCAGCTCTGTACTGCACCCTCTCATAACCACACACCTGCAGTTTATTTCTGGCATTAAATCCTGCAGAAACAGCTGTTCTGGCTTTGTTATTGTGACATTTTGTTGATGTAACCTTGAATTTCTAAGCCTTCTTTTTTTTTTTAAAGATTTTTCCCTTTTGCATTGCATTTGATTATGGACATGCTCAGTTCATACCTGCCTGTTTGCCCTAGTAATGCTAATCTTTTCTTGCAACCTGCCACATATTTTAAGAAAATGATTTGTAAGTTGTATTATCGTATTGGTACATAAAACTACACAGTACACTGTCAGAAAACCCCCCCAGCTAAATCGATCAGGGTACAAAAGCTTTCACTGTGCACTGTGGGGGGCCCTCAAGAATTTATTTGCACATTAACATATTATTTACTTAACGCAGACAATTATTTTATCGCACGTTAACACAGTTTTTAAAAAAACATCTATTTTTTGCTTTCACCAAAGTAATGCGAGCATTGAACTATCTAATGTAGACAAAAGTAATAGGACACCTGATCCCCGCGAAAACTAGCTGACTCGTACAGCACTCCTATTACTTTTGTCCAAATATGACTTTAATAACATTCAGATACACTGACTTTCATATGGAGTTGGTCCCTCTTTGCAGCTGCTATCATGGTTTCGCTCCCATGCTCTGGACTCTGAGGGGAACTTCGATAAAAAGCTAGATAAAATGTGAATGCCCTGCAGTGGCAAATATCTTTGTTTTGATTTTATTACATTAATGTTTAAGTTGAGATTTACAGAAATATTTGAACTACAGCTGTGTGACTGTTTTAAAGGAAACACTGCTGTTAAAAAGCCCCTTATTTGTTTAAAGTGCTATTCCACTTTTGTTCATATAGCAGTACTTTAAAAAGAAAGGTGCGCAACACACTGGTTTTAAATTAATGATTTAATTTTGCATATAAAGTCAGAAAGCCAGAGTGCTGACCTCTGCCATAACAGAGCGACACACCGCTGTCAACATTGCCGATTGTTTATCTGTAACCATTAAAGGGTGGGCCTACCTGGCATGGGAGCAGTGCGAGCAGTACCCAAAACACATAGGGTGTACTGGGCACACTCTGCAGCTGGCAGTAAAGAAAGGCCTGGGACAACTGGGGCTCTGAAGGAAAAGTAGTCCCAGTTGTGCATTAAACCCAAGAAATGACTGTGCAGTCTGGTGGAATTCCACTTTCGATATGCTGGAGAGGCTACATGAGCAGAGGATCCCCGCGCAATCTGTCCTGGCAGAAGAAAAACTAACGACGACACTAAAGTCTCTTGAGATGCACGCGTCACACTGGGAGCTGATAGAACAGCTAATTGCTGTGTTATCTCCCCTAGCAAAAGCTACAAAAGTGATGTGTAGCACTAGCAGTGTTGGGATTGGAACCCACAACCTCCTAATTGCAGGAGCAACTCCTTAACCACTGCCCATCTGCCCCAACAATAACATATACAGGTAATCATACAAAGGCAAAGGCACTCTCAAGCATAAACACAATGTCCACATCAGTGAGGCCCTTTATCTCAGAACCGGGGGCTGCCAGCACACACATCTGATGACAACCACACAACGTACCAGGGGATCACCTACAAGGCCATCTGATCTTGCAGGAGAGACCCATCCAAGATACCCCTTGGCCAAGCAACCACACAAGGTACCAAGCAAGGCTCATCCAAATCTTTGCAGAGGGGGCAAAATACTCTTGACAAGAGAGGCCCGCACACAACGTACTCACAAGTTCCTAAAAGGCAGCAGACAAAGGAGTAGCAGTAGAGAAGTAGAGGCAGACCTTCTGATCCTAAATGGCAAGACTGGGGTGAACTACACACACAAGAGAGTAGAAGATTCACCACACTGGGGACCTTCACACAAGTAGGGTGAGACAAGGCATTAAGGAACCAGAAACAGAGAAAGGCTGAACACACAACACAAAAGGGACAGGATGAGAGAATAATGGGGAGGGTGAATGGACACCAGCTGCATGGCAGAGGTGGCTTAAGGAGGACAAAACAAACAAGGGGCAGGTGAGTCCAATTAAAGGAATGGGCCAAACCAAATGGGAGATTCAGAAAAGATTAACTTAACTTAAAACAAAGGTATAGTGTTGTAACTGTTAGTACGTATGTCATTAAACATAATCTGAAGGCCAGCTGAGCCTTTCAAGTTATTTCAACATTAAAAACACTTTGTGCTTTGTTGTGCAATATGTTTGCACTTACCACCTTATTATACTGAATCTAACAGAACAGCAATCTGTTTATGTAGGATAAAAACATCATAAATCAATAAATGACTACTTACCATCACTTTATCCAATGTAATAACACATTGCTGTTTGCACCAGTCAGGAGGACAGCTTGAGGTGCTGCTAACAGACAGCACAGTATTCATGTTAGAGTGAATACAGAATTGTGTCAGATGCTAAAATTTGCAAAAAGGCAAAGATTTGTTAGAAAGTAAAGAATAACAGTGTCATAGAATTACCACATAAAAAATACACTTTAAAGTGATTTGCTATTTTAACTTTAACTTAAAAAAGTAGGTAACTTGATTCCCTTACGTTTTGAGACTTTTTTACCTTACTATTAGAAGTTCAATCAACTTAAAATTAAGGCAGCTAGATCACTGCAAGGTGAATATTTTATAATTTTACAGTTTTTTTATCTGTTGACCATTTCACTTAGTTTAGTTAAAGCAGACACAATTTACAGTGACAATACACCACTACACCACTTGTTACTTGAACATAGTACATCACACTATTTATATTAAGCATAAATAGTATATATTACTTAGTATGTTGAATAAATAAAGTATTTTTAGCCAGGCGTATATGATTTATTTACGTTAACCTCCAATCAGCTTACACAGATTGTGGCACCAAATACTGGATGTAGAAATCATACAGGCATGCTAAACATACATTCTTTACAAGATGGAATCAGTTTAAAAAGAAAAATAGCCTGATGCTTTTTTTTTGGTTAAAGCTAATTTCACTTAATATAAATAGACACTCTGTCTTGAAACTATCATGTCTCCCAAAATCTAGTTCTTTGGAGTTTATATGCTGTTTAATAGCTAGAACAGGGGTCGGCCACCTTTAACACTCAAAGAGCCATTTAGCCCCGGTTTCCACAAAAGAGAAAACACCAGGAGCCGCAAATCCTTTTTGACATCTAAAATGAAGATAACATTGCATATATTGTTTTTTACTTTTATGCTATAAAAACTAGGCTAATGTGTTGCTTGTGAAATTGTGAAAGAAAACATTTTAAACATTTAGTCCTCTAAAAAAACAAAAAAATAAACACATTGTATTTTAATGTTACAAGATCACAAGATTCTTCAAAATTTGAACTACAAAAAACATGAATAAAAATAAAATACCCATAAAACCTGGAATGACTGACAGTGTCAACTGACGTAACTTCATCAGAATCAGAATCAAAATCAGAATCACGTTTATTGGCCTATTGGAGCAGTAAGCATGTCCTGTAAGAGACATATCGGTGTGGTTTTGGTGCATATACACACATATTTTAAGATATTGTTGTTGTTTTATACTATTGTGCTTGAGAAACACTATCGACCGGAATCAAATTCCTTGTATGTGTTCTCTCACATACTCGGCCAATAAACGCGATTCTGATTCTGCGACTGGCGTTGTACGACGGGCTCTGGGTCCAAAGTCCACTGGACACTTGCTCTGTCTGCGGGCTGCAGTTTGCGTGGATGTATGCCAACAGGGAGCCGCAACGTAGGGTTGAAAGAGCTGCATGTGGCTCCAGAGCCGCGGGTTGCTGACTCCTGAGCTAGAAGAATTACCTTGCATTATGGTGACCAAACTTTGAGCTTTGTGCTTTTTTTTGTATCTAATGTAGTCAAAAGCCTAAACAACTGCACACCCACATGCATTCTTCAGTCCCTGTTTGACTGACACAATGGCAATTTACAATCAAACAGACTCTTGATTATGATGAGAGTTTGTGTGCGTGTGTGTGTGTATGTATGTGTGTGTGTGTGTGTGTGTGTGTGTGTGAAAGAGATGTGCAAAATGTCAGTATTAATCAGTGTTGTAATATTATAGCTCTCATAGAAGTGTAAAACTCATTTGCCTTCGCTGTTTGTCAGTTATCCAGACTGGATTAAAGACCCTACATTCTACACACACACACACACACGTACACGCACATACAAGCACACATGCACACAAGCACACACATACACACAAATACAAATACACTTATCCTGTCCCTCTTCACTTCAGGCCTGTCATTGTCTTAATATTGTTTCATATACTCTTTTATCCCTCAATTACTTTTTTAATTTGCTCTCTCTTTCAATTTCAATCTTCTCAACCTCCTGTCCTTTTGTCCTTGTGGATGTTTGATGGAAACAAAAGAGCTGACGTCACTCTGTGTTGTGATACTACAATTCTATTTCAGTGTCCTAACCTTAGTGGCAGTGGCAGTAATGCAGCAAGTTATTGTTTTAGATTTATTAGTGTAATTTTCTGGTGTTTAAAAAAAACTGGAGAACTAACATTCTATATGAGAATCTATCCTTCTAACCCATTGGCTGCGTCTCGCTTGCACTTCTGCTGTAGACTGACAGTAGAAATCACCCCCTGTCACAATTATTGATCCATCTATTACACTCAGGATAATTTATTTATCACAATAGTCAATCTATCCATGCTGTGCCCATTAATGGATTTTTAGCAGCAACCGTTACCAGGTCAGGCCTTACAGAATTTTGGCTAAAATCCTGTTACCATATTTTCAAATTATATTGGTCCTGAATGAATACAGTTTTGAAAACAAGCTACAACAACACACTTTCAATATGCTACAACAGCATAGTGCAGCTTAAAATCATGCCAATGTTTAAACAAAGTATGCAGTACATATTCTCATTAGTTCAAAATGAAATGTTTGCAGACCTTATAAATGTATTTGCAAATGTATTTGGTGAGGGGGCACAGAGAAATAAATATTTTTAGAATTCATTTTTGCAAATCAAAATCATATCTTTAAAGTTTTTTAATGATATATGCTTGGCATGTGTGCAAAAAGCTACAATGTTATAAATATTAAATACTATTGTTCTTTTTCCCCCCCCCATTCATCTCCCTGGTCATGCCCAGATCCACGCAAAGGCTAGCATGCGCTTCCTTCAAACTATGTGAAGCACTACTTCTTTTTCCAAACTGCTGTTAATTTAAGGTCATTGGACAGCTTGAACACTAACTGCTAATTCTGTTCTGTCAGTATCAACGTTCTGTAAAGGTTATTGAACCTGGTAATAAGAGAGAATGAGCTGAGCATGTGTAGTTCCTAGCGTCCCCCATTTTGTGCCGCTAAAACAGAATAGTGGAGCGAATGATAGCCAGTACAGCAAAAGCATGTGAAAAAGCATGCCTTTGTCTTTAATCTACAGTAACTGTGCATAATTGCAAAGTAATTGAACACGGGCCCAGACCCTTTGCACATACATACTGTGTCTCCATTTATTTTGTTTGTCACATGTTCTGTTCTTACTTATCCAGGGCAGACGTTTTGTTTTGACAGACAGAACATCTTTTGCATCATGCATACACGCACACGGCCCTCAGGCGAAGCATCTTCATGACACTGACGGTCTCATTGTTGGCCTAAAACACCTGCTAACCTGCTCCAAACACGACCTGACACACCTCTCGCTCCCTCTCTCACCAACTGAGTCTGTGGCGGCCTGATAAGATGCAAATGCATTCTGCATCAACGTGATAGCAACGGCAGGCTTTTCCATTTGGTTCAATGTTTCTTCTCGAACTGGAGGGCTGTGGCATCATTCAGACTCAACTCTCCTGATTTATTTGTTTGTTTGACCTCTTTATTAGGTTACTTAGGCACTTACCTTGTATTTATACTCATTATCCATTTTGTAAGCTTCAGTTAATATATAGTTGCAATTATAGCTTGCAGTTACAGAATGTTCTTCCTCTGCATAATTTGTTTGCCTTTATGCACATTGGTGGTCCTGTGGAGGTCCTGACAATTGATAAACAGGGTGAAAGGGGGTGAACAAATTATGCAAAGCATGCTTTCATGCATGAACTGACCATTTAAGGTCTTGCCACAGCAAAATCGTCAGGACTTTGATTAGGCCATTCATAACCAAAACCTAAACAATCTGTCAGTTATCAAACCTATGTGTGTCTAGTCTAATTGTGCTTACTTATCAACTACATTTGGTTAATTGGGTAACTAAAGGGCTGGGTATTTTCCACACTCTCTGACAGTTTGTGTGAGATTGTGTTACATGAGTTTGTGTTACGTGAGATTGTGACCATGAGTTTGTTTTGTTATATTGCACTTTTAATTGAAGATGAATACAACAATCATAAAACAATGAATACAACAATCAGAAGAAATCAGGAATGGGCCAAAAATATATGCAGAGGAGCCACTTGAGAAGGTATACTTATCTTGTATCTACAATCATTGTGCCATTTTATCATCTCCACTTACCCTGTTGATGCATTTAACTACAGAGTGCAGTCTATCCGTTCCTCAGCATTATTTGTTAGACCGTTTACCCCATTATTCAAAGGTCAGGGCCCCCACAGGACCACCAATGAGCAGGAATCATGGATCATTCTTAGCTCAGCAGTAATACTCATGTGGCAGTAACATGTGTCTGTCTGTCTGTCTATGTGTTAACAGAATGTTGAATTTGAACTTTTGACAGAAACAATTCATACTGAAATGCACTGTGATTTTGTTTGTGCTTGTTAGAACTGCCACTTCTAAGGGTCAAACAAAAAATGTCATTTAGTTGGTAGACTATTCACAGTGGTAAAGCGTTGTCTGAAAACCTGTCTCAATTCCATTTGACTCCATTCCACATAACCTAATTACTAGATTGTCCAATTCACATTTTTTCTTGTTTATTTTGTGTAACTTTAATTTTTATGGTCAGTCTTATTTAAGGTCAGTAATCATCTGTGTGTGTGTGTGTGTGTGTGTGTGTGTGTGTGTGTTGGGAACAGCTTTAAAGTAAGGGTTGAGGCTGAAATTAGGGCATAGAAGCAGAAAGTTGTTATTCCACTGAGGAAGATTGCAGTGGGTGTTGTTAGATTAAAGAAGCCTGGAAGGGCACACACCAGGCAGAAATAACAGTGATGAAACATCCAGCTCTGAATGTAGCTTTGAGGAAGCTTTCTGCAAGCAGGTCGCATATAAAGTGTGTGAATCTGTGTTGTGTCTCTTATCAAATGCAGCTGCAAAAAGAGCCTGTTTACTGTATGAATTCAGGTGACCTGCAATTTCCACCAGCAATCATTTTAACTTTAGCTGCCAGCAGAAGACGCATGGACGTGTTTACAGAGCGTGGCTCCATAACCAGCAACAACAACAAAAAAACACATCACTTTTTGGCACAAGAGATTGCCCCGCTTCAGCTCCAGACAGGCTGTCTGAGAAAAGTGAATGTCTGAATTCACATTAAATCTTTCTCATAGTAGACCTCCCTGTATATAAGAAAGTAAATGAAGGAATAAACTAAACGCATTTTGAACTGCAGTTTCTCATGTTTACAAACCTTGAATCGGTAGCAGCAAAAGACTAACGAGATTACCAGTTTTTTCCCTAATATCTTCAGCTAACAGTGTACCAATTTCGCAACAGTTCTCTTCAAACATCAACAAAGCCAACTGAATGTTATCCCAATTCTCTGTGCTAGAATTCTGTCCCCCAGTTAAAACTGTTCCACAGTGTTTAGAAAGCATCCTCAGTCTTGTCCCAGGCAATTAATCAGCAGTGCTGTTTTGCAGAAAGCTATGTGCCTCAGGCATGCCGAGCTTTTTAATCGTTACGTCCAGATTTGATAAGTAGTTATCAAACCTTGTCTCGCTACATGTTTACATGTCAGACATTTACACCCCTAATTTCTCTGCATAATTACACAAAAGAATGCAAAGTTGTTATTTACCACTAGTCTCCATGAATTCAAGCTAAATCCTTAGACAACAGCTGGTTGATACCAACAGAGAGTTCTATGCAGAGATCACTCCTCATCAAATATTTATGAATGTCTGTGTTTTATCTGTACAGGTTGTGTCTACTATTAGTAGTGGCAAAGGAGTCTGTTTGCAATAACATTTTGCAGGTAACCTGCAATTTCTACACGCAGTCATTTTTATTACAGTGTGGCCACCTCAGCTACAAACAAAATAAATGTGTCCAATTTAGGTGAGATAATAAAGCAAATAGGACATTTTTTAAATGGCAAACATCCCAGTGAGCTTTTGCTAGTTGATGGCCAATGTATTGGATTTGTGTACAAATACAGATCTGTTTAAATGTGCATTCACTTTTTTCGCATATATTTGCATATTTATTGAAATCAAAACTCTAGCCTTTGGGTGATGTTGGATGATAAAATGTTTATTTTATTATGAAATTTTTGTTATTAATTAATATAAAACATCTTTGAGTCGTTTTTTTACACGCCTTCTCCACTGAGGATATGGGTGAGTCCGTACTGTGAGCCACGCTGGCCTCTGTTACACCTCCCATTCAAGTCACATAGAGGAGAGCTGAGAACAGTCAAGGACTGACTATGTGAAGTTTTGTGTTCTAGACAAGTTTCTGGTGTTGCCTGCGTGTGAAAACTCATTATGCTTTAGAAGGTTCTTTACAGTTTAATTTGTAAAAATGGTTCTTCAGGGAAATACATTTGTTCTGAATCAAAAAACCTTTGAATCAAAGAATTAGTTCTTTCTGTTCTTTGTGCTTAGCAAGTTAACTTTTAAACAGCTATCAAATTATGTTGTTTTTAATAGAATAACCCTATAGGCCCTGGGGACTTAACAACTGACCAAACTGTTGCCTAGCAATTCACAAATTTGTTAATAGAAAAGGTGATGGCCATGTTCACAGTCGTTTCCATTAAAGATTAAGTCAGTGGAAATTATTCATGTTACAACAGGCAAAATGGCCATGTCAAACAAACTGATTAATTACAGCCTGATTCGATTGAAAAATATACTCCAAGCTGTCAGTTCATGAATACATGACAGCCAGAGATATAGGACTTGTCCACACACAAACTTTTTAAACTGCCTTTTATCCACACACAAACACAATTTAGGTCACCAAAACTGGCCTAGTCAAAGTGCAGACAGGCAAAACTGAGTTCTCGTTTGTAACACTAGAGTATGCATCATCATCTCCTTCATTTGATGTCAGAACCTGTGCTGTTTTCTCCGTTGTTTACATGAGGAGTTTTGTGCCATGGCAGGCGTAGCCTAAGTAGTGCTGGTTTTTAGCTCGTTAACAATACTTTTTACATGTTTACACAAACACTGAGCTCCTCTCCAGCTATAATGGGGAACAGATGTATGTTCTATGAAGGTCACTGCTACATCCACTCCCACCACTCGGGCTGAGTCTCTCTAATGGGGCAGCTGGTGGCCTAGTACTTAAAGTGTTGGCCCTGCAATCAGAAGGTTATGGGTTTAGTGTCATCACTGGGGTACACTTGAGCAAGGTACCGTCCCCACACACTTCTCCCCGTTCACCCCTCGTTGGTGGTAGTACCCTGCTTCACTTGGTGAATGGTTTAAATGCAGAAAAGGATGTTCACACTATGTGCAGTGGTGTGTCCACATGTGGCTACAAGGGGCCACTTTTCTTTAGTAACTGCATGAAACTTCCTTTCCAATCTGATTGTCCTGATTTTGCCTTATTCATAGCTCAGGGCCTCCCTAAATATATCGGTCAGCCTGACCAGCATGTTGATCCACATGACTATCAGATCAGCAAGGAACGTGGAGAGAGAAAAGAAAGTTTCATTAATAACAATTCCAGGCTTCTGCCTGGCCAAAATGGTTTGGGTAACATAGCAGCCTCTTGGTTTGGCGTGACACATTTTTTAAACAGTTGTTGTGGGGAGGATTTTTTTTAAGAACACGGGAAGAAAACCAAAAAGTTGACAGGCTGAAAGCTGAATCTGAGCTAGGGAAAATAGAGCTTTAATGGTTGAGTCTATTCTCACTCCATGTTGTACACCTCTGTCATTTACTCATTAAAATTAGAGTGATAATCACTATGGCGACCTTAGTCATTTGGGGCTATTTAATTATAGCAAAATGGCAAACACCCTATAAAGATAGATGAACCTGTAGCCTAGACTATTAAAAGTCTCTCTCTTTCTCACTCACTCTATCTCTCTCTCTCTTTCTCTGGAGGGAACATGTGGTCATTAAAGACTGTTAATTCCTTCTTGTTTTAATTAAGTAAGATATTTCAGATAAGCTGGGAAGTGCATTTCCACAAACAAAATAAAACTGTCTATCGTAAATTATACTACTAAAGCACCACTCATCAGGCAGGCTGCACCCTATTTGAAGCAGGCCACCAGAGGTGTGCATGTGCATTTGTAATAAAGATAGCGGGTGAACTCAGCTATATAGACGGAGCATTAAAAAATAGTTCAGTATTTAAGGTATGATATTCAGTGCTTTAAATATTACAACTGTAATAAAATAAATTGACTTATCTTTTAGGTGATTGTTCATTCATTCATTGACTTTAATGAATGAAAAAAAAACAACAGTCAAGATAATGTCATGGCATTGTGTGTCAACCAGGCAAATCCAAATTATATCTACACTATACAAGATGCATCCTGCAGTTTTCTGTATGATTTTTTCAAACACAGCCTCTGTCTTGTGTCCTCCTTCTATAGTTCCCTCCCTAGACCACTTATCACCTTTCCCATATGTGTTTAGTTTGTTACCTCTCTTTCCCCAGGTGTTTCTATACTTGTTATTTTTAATAGATCTCATGTCCCTCGCTGCCTCTTTTTCTTTTCTTGTGTTTGATTTGCTGTGTTTCCTTAGTGGTTTTGTTCATTCAGTGTTTGTTTTGACTCATGTTCAATAAAATTATTTAACTCAGACCTACATCGTGCCTCAACACTTCCCATGTGTGATATAAAGCAAAGACATGCTTTCTTGAGGATCATAAAACACAGCGTGATTATAAACTAGATTGTAGCTACAGTTTTTCTCAAAGTTAAACAGGTGGGTGCATGTGTGGTATCAAACACATCATTCCACTGTCAGTGAATAGTAGGTGTACATTTGCCTTGCCAGTTGTAATATGGTGGTTTAATATGGAGGAAGAGAATACAAAATGGAAATAATTTATTGCCTTGATAAAATTATGTTAGAACATAGGGGTGGTTGTAGCTTAGTGGGTAAAACACATGCCTGTAAACCCAATGATCACAAAATCGCAGATTCAGACCTCCACTTTCTACCATGTTGTCCTTAAGCAAGACACTTAACCCTGAGTGTCTCCAGAGGGACTATCCCTGTAAATAATTTTCATTAATTGCTTTGAATAAGGGCTTCTGCCAAATGTAGTTAATTTGAATGTTACTGTAAAGAGGAAGAGGAAGAGGTGACACATTTTATTATTTTTTATTATTTATTTTTCATATTTGAATCTCAATACTGTTTTACTGCTTGTTTTACTGCCATTTTATTTTTTATTGTTGACATCTTAACGTACTTTATGTAAAGCACCTTGAGCTGCATTCAAATGTATAAAAAACTGTATATAAATAAAATATATTATTATTATCCCCCCAACCCACCCCCTCAAATCGAGGCCTATTTTTACGACTGCACAGCTCACGATGCAGGTTGGAAGGTAACATAGACCCCCCAAAAACAGAAGCTGTAGTGATTGTTCTGTTGCAATATGGGTAAAACTGTGCATTTGGCAACTTGCTCCTTCCCTTCCATGCTGGAACCTGATGACATCCTGGCAGTTTCTGCCACAGCAGCGGGAAGGACACAGGGGGAGGCAAGAGAGCTGCAGATGAGTCAGACTGGCAAGGAACTGGAAGTGGGAGGATGAGCCTCAGTTGCAACCAGTGCAGTGATGGTTCTGGTTCCCAGTCAAGACTTCCCCGAAGCTTTCACATAAGCCAGGCCCTTTAAAGTGACAGTCCATGTGAAGGTGTCAAGCTGCCAGACACCTCCACCGCAGGCTCTCAGTCAGCCTCTTACCTCATTTGGACCAACAGGAACTGAGTTATGTAAGAATGGGAGTGGATACAGATGCACACAGCATTTAATGACGAGCACAAATTTAAATGGACATGATTAAAGCTCAGAAGTGAACACCAGAGGACTTTTCGAGGGAATGAGCAATACTAGGAGATAAAGGTGCTATGAAGGGAGCTGTACTGAAAATATACCTTAAAAATTGACAGATCAATAAAGGACATGAAAAAATACTTAGAACTTTTCTTTTCTTTTATATGTGCATCTTGTGCTGGTTTTACACCCGGTCAGCAACAGCATGAGTAAACATCACTGCTACATCACTGTACTGTCAAACATGAACAGAAAGAGGTTGTAAGATGGAGCATCTTAGCTTAACCTTAAGTCTTCATGTGGTTTTAATACAATGAGTTTCCTTTCATGTATGTGAAATGTGCAAATGTAGTGTTTAACCACAGAAACCCTCCTATCAAGTCTGATGTGGTTTTGTTATAAAGGAAGCCCTCTGAATACTGTTATATTTAGCTCATTTGCTTAAAAGTCTAATGCCAGCTCACACAGGAGCTGAAAGTGTGAGTATGCTGGAGTTTGAGGCTTCCTAGCATTAAAAGGAGGAAAAACCTTGATGTGAAAAGGAAGTGTTCATTTGTACATTTTTAACACTTGATATGTATTTTTTTATGTATTTAGACACATTAGACATTCTGCAGACATTCTATGCTAGTTTAATTGTAATGTAGTATATAACTAAGTAACAAAAAAAATTATCAATAATTTATGCCTGATTTCTTGATTTAAAAATTGTCTGTTTTCCCAGACCCATAATAATTAAGAGTTACGGCTGGAGGGCTGGAAGTGTGTCCACATTTAAAGTCTGCCAAACTCAGATCCATGGCCAGTAGCACAAAGCCTCATTCACCAGTGATGATGGTCTAGCGAACTGATCCTAAAGACCTCTTCTCCAAGGAGAAAGCAGGAGCTGGTGTCCTTAGAACCAGGGTCAACAAGACACATGAAATACTCCACTACACTAGTTAAGCTCTTGATAAGATGAGAGTTAAGACTGATAAGATGAGAGAGAACTCCCTTGGATGGCAGGTACATGTTGATAACTCTGGTACAACTCTCTTCTCAACCTCCTATTCAACGGTCGGCTTAAGCTTTTATTTCCTGCCAGCCGTGTCCAGGTGAATATGGTTTTGGCCCAAAGCTTCTCACTGTCATAGAACTACTTCCAAGACCCCTACTACTTCCAGGACCCCCTCCTGTTTCCCATCGTTCTGTCTCTAAGAATACATAGGAGGCTGATAACTAACAGCACTCTAAATGCTAAATAGAACGGTGAATTTTAGACATAATCTGTAAATTAATACGAATCGCCAAAATATTTTCTAAAACTGAGCAAAGTTATGGACCAACAAGAACCTACGTTACTACTAGAACTGTCTTTCTGGACAAATGGACCAGACAAATCAGGACAAAAAATTCAATTCTAAACATTTGTATTGCCTGTGAAATTAAACTGTCATTAAAAGATATATGAAAGCAACATTTAATATTATAACACTTTTTGATGGTCTTAAGTTCTGGTCTTAAAAATGATCCTATCTATGCACATGAAAAAGTCAGAAATACTTTCCTGTTTTTCTTGTTTCTGTGAGGAATGTGCAGAGATATTTGTGTTTA
Organism: Hemigrammopetersius urotaenia; assembly: GCA_037974485.1. Lineage (NCBI taxonomy): Eukaryota > Metazoa > Chordata > Actinopteri > Characiformes > Alestidae > Hemigrammopetersius > Hemigrammopetersius urotaenia. Next base: position 18,247 of record JBBPDC010144087.1, read on the forward strand.
TAAAGTCCATACTGGAAACAATCACTACACAATGAAAAGATATAGTTTATTACCTAAAATAAATCATTGTACATATTTAATTCACTTGTAACTGTCACGTTAGGGTCTTGTCCCAGCCGAGAAGAAAAGGCACTGCTGCAGTTGCATTGTAGGTGGTTTAATAAGAGGAAAATAAGGTGAGGAAAAACAGGAGGAGAAGGACAACAACCTGGGAGAATGAAAGTATGTCTGGATGATGATTAACAAAACGGGTCAGTAGTCGGGTCGCCCGGTGCGGGAACCGGCGACGGGTCAGGAGTCGGGTCGCCTGGTGCGGGAACCGGCGACGGGTCAGGAGTCGGGTCCCCCGGTGCGGGAACCGGCGACGGGTCAGGAGTCGGGTCACCCGGTATGAAAACCGGCAACGGGTCAGGAGTCAATGTCGCTGGAGTGCGAGCAGCCGCTGTTGGTGGGGTTGGTGGGGTGCGAGCAGCCACCACCACTGTCGGTGAGGTGTGAGCTGGGCCCCCTGGCAATGAGCGGCGTGCAGGAACAGCTACAAAGCCAACTGGGCTAGCTGGAGCGGCTGAGAGGCCGAGAGGCCTGCTTGGCTGGCTGGAGCGGCTGAGAGGCCGAGAGGCCTGCTTGGCTGGCTGGAGCGGCTGAGAGGCCGAGACGCCTGCTTGGCTGGCTGGAGCGGCTGAGAGGCAGAGACGCCTGCTTGGCTGGCTGGAGCGGCTGAGAGGCCTGCTTGGCTGGCTGCTCGGTAGGAGCACGCTGCTGGCGTCAGCATGTGTAGGCATGCTGGACCATCTGGAGAAGTAATGCATGCTGGGCCCTCTGGCGAAGAGGCCGGGACGACTGGAGCAGCAGCCACTGGTAAGTAGGCCCGGGTGAGTGAAGTAGAGCTGGGTGGAGTATACTGACCAGAGCTGAACTGGGCTGGATTGACAGGAGCTGAACTGGACTGGGCTGGATTGACGGGAGCTGAACTGGACTGAGCTGGGCTAGACCGAGTGGAGCCGAACTGAGCTGGGCTAGACCGAGTGGAGCCGAACTGAGCTGGGCTAGACCGAGTGGAGCCGAACTGAGCTGGGCTAGAC
>JBBPDC010144092.1:0-23696 GCA_037974485.1 Hemigrammopetersius urotaenia
AGAGAGAGACACAGAGACACACAGAGAGAGAGAGAGACACAGAGAGAGAGAGAGAGAGAGAGACACAGAGAGAGAGAGAGAGAGACACACAGACAGACAGACAGACAGAGAGGGGGACAGGGAGAGAGAGACAGAGAGGCAGACAGAGAGTAGACGTACCTTGAGGCTATTGGAGGTAAAAGGGCTCACTATCTCCGGAGGAATGTCTAAGCCAGGAGGGCAGGGCAGTGAGAAACTGCTGTGCAGATATTGCCCATTCATCGCCTCCTCCACGAGCCTGTCAATCAACCAATCAGAGCTCAGTCATTGGGAGTTAAAAATGCAGCCTGGAAACACTTGGAAACAACAACCCAGAGACATTCCTTCTATTAACGAGTCTGGATGTAGAGAAAACACATCTAAAAGTGTGCTTTTTTCGGCTGTCAGTTGGAAACGGGTCAAGTATTTGCAGCAGGAAAAACAGTTCTGCCCTGATTAAACAGGTCAGGAAAATGTGAATACAGGCAAGCACACTTAACAGTGGTTTATATCAGGGAATGCCTGAGCTACACATTAAATAACTTGCTACATAATGCAATACAGAGCAATATGCTAAACACAGTGGTAAACATCTGTGTTTGGTTAGGATTCATGTATGATCATGAACATGGATGTTAAACCTGTAACAGAAATAGATTGAAAATAAATGGTGGTGTATTAATAAAATGAGGGAAATGACCAGATGGACTGGTCAAAGCAGAGTTTCCGTAATGATCATCAAACAATATAACGTATAGTCCAATGATCTACATAAAGCGACACTGATGATTAACAGTCTGTAACTCACCTCTGTCTCTCCAACACCTCCTGGAAGGACAAAGACGAGCCGTACAGAGTGAGCTTCCAATGCTTCAGGGAGCCCAGAGAAAGAGCAGCCTCTCCTAGAAAGAATAAAGTCTCATAAACCCATGAGCAAACCACAGTGAGAAATGTATTTTATAAACCCATAATGTTTACCAAAGAAAAAAAAAAAAAGTCTTACTGTGGTCAGTGATGAGGAGGCTGTACTGGCCCTCGGCTCGTTCTCCCCAGCACCGTACGGTGGAGAAAGTCCAGTCAGTGAAGCCGGTGGCATCTCTGTTTAAACCAACAACAATGCAGTCAGAGCTGGAGGGCTGTGATAACCAGTCGGTTCGGAGCATGCCGGATGACTGACAAGTGCTGTGTGGGCTTAACTGGCTTTTTATTTAATATGTGGAGCTCTAAGAGTCTTGCCCAAGAGGGCCCATCCCTGCTCTTGGAAAACAATTGCCCTGCAGTGCACAGTTTTAGACAAGTTCATGAGGCAGTGCCAAAAAAGTGGAAATGGTGTTTTAGTGCACTGATGATAAACAGGCACTAACAGGTGGCAGGCGTGAAATCAGTGCCCAAGCTGAATCAGTGTAACAACATGGACCTGTGTACACGGGAATGAGGGTAAAAAGTGAAAGAGGCAGGGATTAAAGACTCACACGTCCAGGACCCTCCTGGCCCCAATGAGTGAGGTCATTCCGCTTGGGCAGAGCAGCACAATTTCCACGTTGCCACGTCGAGGGTGGGTTATCGTCATGGTAACAGACACATGTTCTAGTGTCTGCATGCCTGACTGCTGAAGGTCTGCAGCTGTAACTGTAAAAGAGAGAGACAGAAGGAGATCTAGTGTGCAGTTTCAGGCTTTAACTCTTAGATCTCAGCGATTTAAATGAATTAAAATGGTGCAAATCAGTCTAAAACTGGTGTTTGTTCTCCTACACACTCGCCGTTTGCTGCTCTTTCACTCTCCGGACCCCCTCCCTCTGCGGGTTTTCTCACTCACTTGTGGGTGGAGACTATCCTGAAAGTTCTCTTGGGTCCAAACATCTTGTGTTTCAAACCCCAGGAGTGGCTATTATTATTATTTATTATTATTATCATTAGTTTTTTAAAATTACAATAACTTTGGATCTACGTGACATACGGACGCAAAGCTTAGCATGACATCTGACATGTCAATTGGAGAAACCTCCATATAAGGAGATTTGGCATATGGCGACAAATCACCCCTTGTACTTCTGGCACGGATCTCAGGGTTAAATATTAAATAGAAATAAAATATAAACTATTTTACCCTAATGACAGCTATGACAGCTTCGCTCAGGAAAATGATAGTGTATGGTTAACCAAACTGAATAAGGGGGAAAAAAAACCCCAAAAGGACAAAAAAAAAAAAACAACAACAAAAAAACAAATCACACGAATGCAACAAAACAATCCATCTTTTTAATGGTCGGTTATTGACTCAAGGTTCAGAATTTTTTCTCTTGTACAAACCAACATGAGGTGAAAATACATACAAAGTATGACAGACATTTTTTGCATGATCATTTCTACCAGTTTAACACAACCTCTTCAAGCACATCAACCAGTTGCTCACAGCTGCTTCATGAATGGGGTCATATCTGGAGCCCTAGTTATATAACATCCTGTTACAGTAACTGACCTCAGTAACTAGAGAAGTCTGTCGTAAATGTAATGCATTAGTCCTTACCCAGCCCTTTAAAGTTCTGCCTTTGATCTGTAATCACTTTTTTTAGGCTACGTGTGTACTGAAATGTGGTCAGCTTAGAATTTCATACCATGACTTTCCAGCGCATTGAAACCTGATCAGAGTCCCGTGCCTTGAGGAGATTTTAACAGTGATCAAAATCAACAAAAGAAAATGTGTTTCCCATCACATGCATTATAAGCCAAATCATCGCTTTGCCAAACTGCGGATTTTGGTTTTGTTACACCATTATTTATTTATCCTATTTGTGCCCCAGTCTATGAAAACATCAGGACCTTTTACAAACACACAGCAGAACACACTGAACCCAGAAAGTGATATAAAGCAACTGCTCAGATCACTGGCTTTGTTTTCAAATGTCATTAATGTCAGAGCAGCACTTTCACAACTCATTTTTCAGTTTGTGCAGTTTTATTTATGGCCGGCTTGCTCAGCTGCTCCAACACAAACTTCGGAGTATGTTTGGGAAAGACATGCAAGCGAGCTGATCTGGAGCAAACTGTTCCTGAAGCAGGACGTGGGGTTATGGGAACCAGAGAGCTATAAGGGCTATAAAGGGCTATAAAATATCTACAAAATACCATACTGTAATTTCCACATTTGATCCAATGCAACACACACTAACATGCCATTGCAGTGTCCGTATCGTCGTCATAGTGTCAGTCTTACTGCTGTGTTGATTCACCAGTCAATAATACCTTTTCACTGGAGGTTCTGGGAGGTCCTGACCATTGATGAAGGGGTAAAGGGGTTTAACAGGCGATACTGAGAAACTTCTTTCTGTAAACCTCAAAGTGCACCTGTACGGTCAGTGGCACTGACAAAATGGACAAGGAGTGTAGACAGAAGATGGTCGTATATAATAAACTGGCTTGACGCTTTTGTATGCAGTGCTGTTATTGATAAAACAGAGGTAAAACACTCTGAACAGCGTTATTTACTCAATTTCAGCCCTTTTCCACACTGTTAAAATGAAGAATGACTCCTTTACACTATGCAACAATGACACAAAAATATACACAGCACCCACTCTCTCTTGCTTAATGGGTTTAAGAGCACACACACACACATTAAAAGGCTACTGCAGCAGAAAACACCATAACCTCTCTCCTCTCCTTTATGAATTCCAGCCTCAGTGTCCAGCACACTGTAACTCCCTGGCATTTCCTCAAACACTGTTTGCTAATGTGTCCCACACGCCATAACCATATAGGGAAGCGGAGTTCCCTAAGGAGACACAAAGACAGAGATGGATAGGGAGTACATATCTTTCTGCTTCATCTGATTTTACACTTTCCTTGTTTACAGCGAGCAACAAAATGGTTAAACAATTTGCCATGATAAACTCTCTTTATCCCTTAGATTTGAATTTATTAGTAACAATGCCTTCATGATATCTGCAAATGAGCTTTATTCTGATGGGCTGTCATGCATTCAGTCCAGGCTGAAACATTCCTCATAGCATTGTGAATGGGTGGGGGTAAACCTCTGTAGACTGCAGAGGCGCATACACATGTAAACATGTTAGTTGCTTGTGATATTACAAAAAAAATGCTTTTTTGTAGCTTGGTAGTCTCATACCAAGAATGTCTGAGGATGACCACGTAAAACTTCTGAATAATAATCGGTGTGGCTTAATCAGAGCAGGAACAAAGTGTCAAATTTCTAAACCAATACAACTCATGGAGGCAGAGCTCAGAGTAGCAGGTGATTCTGCACTCGTCAACACAGTTTAGTGAACAAGCAGATCATTCTCTTATGTGCAATATTACTTGAGTGCAATTTTTGAGAGCAACTGTTACTACTGGTGCATTTCTATGGTTATTGTCAATGCCTCCCCATTGTGTACCTTGTCTACCTAAGTCTATATTTTCTTTACATATAGTTTACATACACATGTATGTATATTTTACAATACTGTTGGTATAGTATTTTATTCTATTCTACTGTTTGCTTAATTTTTGATGCTTTTAACTTTGTTCTGTCCACTTTCTGCTGTGACAAAGCATTTATTTCATTATCTTCATTTATTTATTATCTTCAGCACTTTTAAGTATCACAGGTCATTAGCTAAAATATGTTAGCTAATGACAGTGTTTGCTTTATTAAAAATTGTACTCCGGTTATTGCTCTCAAATACATGGGGCTGAGGGATTTTTATTCAACTGATTGAGGTAATTTAGGTGATTGTTCTGGTGTTAAGTATATAAAGTTATATATATATATGGTTTAATATATATTAGTTAATATATAGTTTATAGGCAACATATGTTTTCAGTCAACTTTTTGAATTATGAGTAATATTGCATGCATTTTTTATTAAACCACAGGCACCAATCAAGTAAACCACAAATTAAGTCACAGTAACCAATCACTGTTTCAATATTATCAGTGCAAAGTCAGACAGTCCACACTGTGGCATAGGTATAATGATTAGTGTCAGTCAGCTACCACTGTTACTTCAAAACCGCTCAGCATATGATTATTATATGATCATTCTACCAATTATCATGCAGTATAGAACTAGCTTCATCACAAACACTGTACCTGCAGGAAAAACTAAACACAGATCTGAGATCAGCATGAAAAACACTACAAAATCCACAGAAACTTATCTCTGATGATTTTGACCTGTGATATTACCTTAGAAACCTTAGTGTATTTAAGTAATATTCATAAAAAAATGAAAACTTATTTTTAGCAATACAGGCTGATGTTATGCCTGTAGTCCTGTCTACTGCACATACTAACAAGCAAACAAAACACCCTCGCGGCAAAAAGAAAAACAAAAACTACATAACAAGCCAGGCATAAACAAGTAAAGGGCTTCTGATGAATTCAGACATCCTTGAGGAGTTCCGTCATGTAGTTAACTGCATGCTGCAAATCCCCTGTGACTCTCTAACACAAACACTCACACGCACACACACACGCACACACACAAGCATCGCATGTAAACATGTCAGCTGTTGAGGGAAAAGGATGTTAAACATCTCTGACTGCTTTTCAACCAATTTTCCTTTTCAGAATGTAACTCAGCCCACTGACATTTCAGACCTTTTGTTAATTTTAAGAGCTGTTGTTTTGCTTTTCTGCCTCATCTCCTCGAACACGACTCTCCAGAGGAAAACAGGCATTCACACAGGCTAAACTGACCACGCCGTGTAAGTACTACTGGACCTCCAACACGGGGTCTAAACGGCTTTACAGTAAACTATTTTACACACTGTGGAATGTATCCATACACCTTCTTGGCTGAATACTCTCTATGCTGAACTGCAGAAAGATCTGCTGGAGCGTTGGGAAGGTTATTGATAATAATACTCATAGCTAGTACAAATGATCAATTATTACTACAGATGGCACTGATCCAACAGTCAGTGTTAATTTGTGTATCTTAATAATGTATTAAGATGTTACATATAAAACAATCAGTCAAGTTAAAAACCAAATTACCCAAATCATTGTTTTGGGATATACTTACATTCAATTTGCATACTTGATTACATTATTTACATTTACGGCATTTAGCAGACGCTGCTATCCAAAGTGACTTCCATTCCCTAACTACAGGGGACAGTCTCCCTGGAGCAACTTAGGGTTAAGGGTCTTGCTCAGGGACCCGGTGGTGGTGCTGAAGGTAGCATGCAGCAGTTCTGACTTCTCTGGTGACCCTAAGTGCTGTTTCTGACATTCATGCCTTTACTAGCAACCTCAAAATGGTTGACTTGCACCCTGGTTACTTCATGCTTTATCAAGTTTTCCATCAAAGTCTGATTCTAATCTGCATTTTCCTAAACATACTCTGCCCATTTACAATGCAACAGATCATAACTTGCTAAATCTGATCTGTCATTGTTTTCACAACGAACGGCTGTAATAAATTTGTCTGTTTAATGCATGAATCTCTTATTACCAAAACAACTCCTGCAAACTGGAGCTAGACAGAAAGGGTCGGGCTCCTCCTTCTGAAGCCTTGTCCATCCTGAGGTTTCCTCCTCATTCTCTTCATCACTGGATGAAACAATCCCTCTCTGTTCTCTGAGTTTTGGTTATGCAACATTCTCCAGTACAATATATGATGATCATTTTTAACATAATTTATTAATACCTGATGACCTTCCAGATTTCAGGATGAACAGATACATAGATACTCCAAAATGGATTAGAAAAACATCTCGTTACACGAATTCACATTGAAATTTGGAAATATTTGCTTCCTTCTCCTTTAAAATGAAGATTTTTAAAATTTTTATTCTGAAAGCAAATACATGTTTTCATAATTTCCATACTAACTGTATTTAACTTCAATCAAAAAGGCAAGCTGAATGAGAAAAAAGATTTAAAAAAAATGTTTTAGGGCGTAATAAAATATTTCACACACACTCAGACCCTGTGGACTAAGGAAATATCTGTAGTCCCTCATATTAATAGACACAAACAGGGCTGGCCTAGGGCTTAAAAAAGAAAGACATGTACTTTTATTCTCCACAGAGCCTAACACTATCACTCTTTCAACAGCTACAGAAAACAGACCTCAAACAGAATCGATCCACAGTTGTCTGAGAAAGAAGCCTAGATAACAGAGTGTGGATAAACAAAGTCAGTGAGACAGAGGCAGAAAGAAAGAGAAATACAACTACACTTTCATTCCTCGCGGATAGCAGCAAGGCGGAAATGACCAAATGGAGAGAAAAAGATAGAGAGGAAAAGGGAGGGAAGAGATGTCTTGGTTTCCTTGTGCATTCAATGACAGAGACGTTGCAAAACATTGCCTAATAAGGGCAAGTTGCTGATTGCCAGTTGGCAGGGTCCTACCAAACCCCCACCCCTCTCTTTCTCTCCTTCTCTCTCTTGCTCTCTCTTAATCTCGAACAAACACTTGCAGTGCAACCAGCCTCCTCAGTAACAAGAAGCAGGTTCTGGATAACAAAAACAAATCAAGTCGAATTTTAACTAAAGGTCTATTACTAAAAAGAGCTGCTATCGGCTAAGGCAGAGTCCAAGGATTGAATTGAAAGACCAAGCAACAGATATACTTGAATGGTTGACAATTAGAAGAAATGCTTCGAATGAGTCTGGCTATGAACAGACTGGTAAATACACTGCATAGGGAATTCTTAACACGCCAGAAAATCGTGAAAAGAAATAACGAATCTTGTTAATTACGGATCTGACTTGACTTTGTCTAGTTTTCAGGGCATGTTTCGTTTTTTAAAGCTTAAGAAGTGAAATGGCAGATAAATTTTGCTTTTGTTTTCATTTTATTTATTCATCTTGCGTCAACACAGAGCATAATTTCTTGTTTCCAGTTTTTGAAGAGTAAGATGTTTTTAATTCTAATGGTTGGTCAGTGGTTTTGGGTTGTGAGCCTTCCATTCATTGCTAAACGCTTTGGCTTGTGATGTCACCATGTGTAAGACACGGATGGTTTGACTAATATTGAAGGATTTTGTCCTCTTTTGAAAAGTAGCCATACCCAAGCACCAGTGTAGCCAGGACACATTTCCATAAACAAGAAACAATCCAGACAGCTCTTACCATTCCAGGTGAGGGTGAGTTTGTTTGGATAGGCTGGGATTGTCTCCTTTTCTTTTAAAAGTGGACTCTGGTAGGACACCAGGAATGGTACGGATTCCCATACCTGCCCCACACAACACATACAGAGGGTCACTTCTACGTCCACATATCTCTAAATGTGAGGGTACGGTAATGAGGACATGCTATACCTTGGCTGCATTGACCAGTCTCCAGGCGTTGAGCAAACCAAAGCCGTGTTTGTGGCTGTGGTGGAATCCAGCTCCATTGGTCTCCCAGTCCCCCTCCGAGTCATACTTCAAACATAAATATACACAGATATGAATATGCATATAAAGACAGACACACAGACAGCAATAAACCATAACTAATGCAGTTTCTAACAAACATTAAATATTATCATTACTGTTATTTGCTGAATTTAACATATTGGGGGGAAAAACCAATGCAGCCTCTGCAAACGTTATGGCACATCTAATACGTTTTAAAAAAGTTCCTTTTTTCAATAATTAAAATCCAGCAATAGACAGTGTATTCTATACGTTACAGAAAAGTGCCATCTTCAAGTTTGGTTCCCAGTTTTTCACCCAGAAAATCAGCAAAAAGGCTTTCCATAAAAATATATGTCCAAAGGTTTGCAGACACCTGCTAATGCAACGTTAATACGGAGTTTGTCTCATTTTCCCTGCTGTAACAGCCTCTACTCTCCCAGAGTGTCTACTTTTAGACTAGATGTTGGAACACTGCTATGAGGATTTAACTGCATTCAGCCACAAGAACTTTAGTGAGGTCTGCCACTAAATGATGTTGGAGGATTTGTTCTGAGTCACAAATCCCATCCCAGTTCATCTTGATGGTACTGGATGGAGCTCCATCACTCTAAAAACTAAAAGTTTGACGGCTCCAGAACCCAAAGCTGAGGACCTGCTGCTCTCCCAAGCCTCCCGCTATATTGGGCTGTGCTGTTCAATCGAGATTATACAAGCTGTACTTGTTCAAATGAACCCAGACCAGCAAGAAGCACACCATAAAAAGTAGAGTAGCTGAGTGTACTCATTATAAGGAGTCTCGATACTTTTGGACGTATGTGTATCAGCTACTCGAACATATACAGGTTTACTGTATTTGCGCAAGATATATGAAAAGCCGTACCAGTGTAGCTGTATAAGTGATGATGTGCTGAACGTCACGCCAACTTAGACAAGGTCGCACCTGCAGCATCAGTGCCACCATACCAGCTGCTAGCGGAGCTGCTGCAGAAGTGCCTGAGTGTCCCTCAGTGCAACCTGTTCCATGCTGTAGAGACCAGTCTGATGTTACCTACACACACATTAAAAATAATGATGGTTAATACACTGAAGATAAGAAACCTAACAGTTTCTTTCCTCAGCAGGTTTGTTTTCCTACATTTGCATTGCTACACACTTACTATTCACTAAATATACACTCAATATAATTAGCTAGCAAATAGATTTATAGTATGTTCATTATCCAAGTACCTTTATTAACCAGAACATGTTTTTTCAGTAGTCATATTCCCCACTACTGACCTACAAAACATCACCTAACTGGAATATGGATTACCAGACAACTGTTTTAACAAGCTATTAAGTGACAGTCAGTGAGATGAAACAGTTAACTAGAGCATTTAAAGGTAAAGGAAAGTCTAGAATTTGATTCTGCATCAGAACAACCAGTTCATAGGAGTCAGACGTGCACTGCTACACATTCTTTCCATCCATAAAACTTTGTTTTATTTGACATATTTTAATTTACAGTTGTTTACTTTCCAATGTTTAACAATAATATAAACCTGCAGTTTCTGAAATAAATGAATAAGTGGTAAAAAACCTTTGACTGGTGGTATATTATGCTGATCTTATGTATGCTATTACAGCTTCACAATAGGTCAATTCAAAGTGCTCATGTTCTATAAATGTTAATTTTCTAGGGGTTCATTTGTGACATTTTTCTGTGGGTTTGTTGTAATATATTCAACAATGTTAACTATTTGAGCATGATTGGCTGCCCTGCATTGTGCTTAAATCAAAAGGCAGCCTGGGCTGAAAGCCCCCATGTAACATCTGCCTAAATGTGGCAGTACAATCCACTGGCGGCTGAATGGGCAGATGTAAGTTAATAAGTTCTTGTTACATCATAAAGCTAAATTAAACCGTTTTCACTGTTTTCATGGATGGACCATATAGAATAGAAAGTGAATGTATACTATATAGTATGTATACTACCACTAACGACATACTAACAGTGTTTACATGCTACATTAAATTCTTATTAAAAAAATATTTCCCCAAGGCAAGTGTCCTTTAAGTAACAGTTGCCCAAACACCTTTATAGGCATGTGTAAACTCTTGACTTCACTGGGAGGGCAGAGGCGCTGAAAGATATGAGAAAATGAAGCTTTATCCTACATAACGCTCTATCGGCATGATGAAACCGGAGAGAACAAAAGAACTACGTTTCAGGATAAAAAAACCCACCAAAACAACAAAATGTCATGGGAAACGAAGGTGTGATGTGTTTAACAGCACTTTTTACAGTAGCATATGTTGAGTGAGGCAGCTGGGAGGTTATGCTAACAAACAGAAGAACCTGGCACATGAAGAACGTCTAAACAACCGTCCCGGGCTGTAGGTACTTTGTTTGTAAATGGGAGCCAAAACGCCTCGAGTGAGAAGCCTGAAGATTTCTTTTAGTTGAACACATGCACATAAAGTGAAGCGTATGAGAGCATAACATTAAACTTCCAGCTATTTGTGCCTCAGAAGCAGCTACTGAAGTGGTTCCTGAACTTCTGTGGAGCCTCAGAGTTATGAGCTCCTGCTTAAATTAAACTGAATGGCCATGTCCAAAACTGCTCTAAGGCATTACACTGGTAAAAAAAAAAAGTTCCTTATGGCATTAAAAAAAAAGGAATAAGGCTGGGTCATACATGTTATTGACACACTACGTTGCTGGTTTATGATTTTGGCAGAATTTCTTGTCAACTTCATATTTTACTTCCAGACTTTGTGGCATTTTGAATGTAGTCTTGATGAACAGTTCTTCAGGCTTCCTGAAGGACTTTCAAAGCCTCTTTGACCAGTTTCAGAGGAATGTTTTCATGAATCATTCAGGCAGAACAAAGCCATCTAACTGAAGTCCTAAACCAGTGAAGAAACAGGAGCAGATGATTCCAGATGATCAGGCGGTGATCAGTATACTGGTGATGCTGAATGCTGAGTGGTTGGAACTTCTTTATCTAGACTACGTGTATCTTCAGACTTTGCAGCCTGACACAGTAAAACACTTGTTCCCATTTCTTTTATTTGAATCTATTTAACTTTATCTACTCAAATGTGCCAAAGATGAGACAGTCTGACAAGAACAAAATAATATTTGTGCACCAACAAGATGATTCAAAGCAAAATGTAAAGAAATAAGGGGTGTATACCACAGATAATGGATGGTGTGTGCATGACAAAATGTCTGATATAATGCTTTTATTAAAGCAGCGTTCTTGTTGCCATGCAGCTTTACTCAGAGTACTCAGGATGTGACAGTTAACTGCTAAAATGTTTGGAATTTGCTGCATTCTTGTGTTCAAAACACTAACAAACAAAATGTGTTTTCATTCCACAAATGTGTTTTCTGTTAGGTTAATGTTAACAAAAAAGTTATCTTTGCTGTCATTTTAAAAAACGAAAACAGAGCAACATAGTCGAATTACACAAGCCCCTCAAATTTGTAATATATTCCTTTAACATAGAGTAGCATAGAAACTACAGAAATGTATGTTAATTAGCATTACTGATGCAGATGAAACAACAAAGAATACTGTAATAGCTTGTACAGTCCTGAAACAAAAAACAAAACAAAAAAAACAGTACTGCTCTTCATTCTTCTCAAGCAAGGAGTATGTAACAATCCATTCACCCAACCGTGGGATCATACATCTCTTTTCCATTGTTTCAGCTTAGTAACCCCCTGAAAATAAATCGCATCACAAAAGTAGTGGGAGTTCTCCCAAAACATGGATCAAACTCATCTAAATCTATTACAACTGCCCAGAGCATTTGAGCTCATGTGATTTTCTGTCTTTTTGTGAGTCTTCCAATTCAACTGCCAATTCTCTGGCTTTGCTCTGCTACATCAGCATTTCTGCATTTAATCAGCCACCCAGCGACTCGCTGACATATCATACACATCCAAAGGTTTGTGTCTGCTGTTCATCAGACATTTATAAATGATCATTCTCCATGTCAAACCCAATTCTTTAAAGGAACAGCCCAATCTAATCTCTATCTGGGGCATCTGTAGAAAATGGGCGATTATCACAGGTTATTATTTTGGCATGTTTGGCTGTACAAGGACAGATGACTCCAAACACTTAGAACCTAATAGACATTTTTTACATAGGCTTCTACTATACACGTGTTTACCCTTTAAAAAGCACTTTTTATAGGAACCCATAACTTTTTCACTATTAGTTCAGCAATTTACACAAATTTCTCTTTACACCAAATGTAGTCAAACAGCTGTTTTCGGACTTGGCTTAGGACATAGTATGACTAACTTTGAGCTGCAAAATGACCAAAACTTCACAGTGCAGTCGAAGACTCAATCATGCCAATAGTGTATCTTGATAAACCACCTCAGGGATAGAAGCACTGATCTGGAATCAGTTTTTGTGATGACAATTACCCTAAATATCTTATCCTAAGTACCTTGCTCACTACTTAGTGAATACCAACCTTTAAGTTGGCTGTAATGGTGAAGATCTTACCAGCTCACGTGTCCTAATTCACACTGACAAGTCCGCACAACCCCAGTGAAGAGCTGGATGTGGGTTGAAAGAAGTTTTAGTGATGTAGAAATGGGTGACTACTGACTTGTAGTGTCAGCAATGTTAGCCGCACAGATGCAGTCAGACATCTAAGCAAGGGTGTCCTGGCTGATCGACTGCATCTGGGGTCAGTGGAAAATTGTGTAATTTTACATTAGTGTGCAGCAATGAAGGAGAGACTTTAACGAATACCTTGTTGCAAGAAAGTGTAAAAATACATGAACCTGCAAGTAATTCTTAAAGACTAACTTCTGAAGGATCAGTTCTGATTTCAGAAAGCGAGACAAATATGGCCAAGCTGCCTTGTAATATAAATCTCATTATTGAAGATAAGTAGAAGGCAGAGACCGGCCCTGAATACCATTTTTCAGTCTGGTTGAGGTTTTGGACAGTTGGCAGGGGCTCGAACACATTTGAGGTTTGTGTATTAGAACTGCCAAACCGTGTCACCAAGGACACAAGGGTAAACAATGCCAAACACAGTGTTCCATTACAAGCTTTTCAAGCAGGCCTTTTCTAATGTTCTCCCCACAGCTATTCGCCTGGCTCTGTGTGTGTATGCGTGTGTAATAATGATCTAAACGACCTCTCTCGAAACATATACACTTTTCCAGACCTGTAGACATGCACGGTCTGTCAGCACTGCCCTAAGCTATGCTATACATTCTACAGCATGAGAGGCCCATTTGTAAATATTGGCCTTGTCATGCAAGCTCCTACCAAGTGTCAAAGCTCCAATGAGGTATGCAAGATGTGTCTCAGGTTGTAGAATGTCAGAAGAGGCCTGGTACACACATTTTGCTCTTACTGTGGTGCTTGCATGGATTTAAAAAATCCCCGGAGACCGTGCTGATTTCCTGACTGCCTTATAACCGCACACATTCCCAGGCGAAGCCGCACAAAAGCTCGAGCATGGAATGATTATGGTGTCAAAATTAAGCTGCCAGTCTTGCCACCTAAACTGAGAGGCCAAGCGTCTAGCTGTCGGCTTATAGACCTCACAGTCCGCGTTACGTCTGGTCAGAATTAGTTTTATGCCAAATGGTCAGGCAGCTTAAACATGTCCAACACAACAGTCAGAGAGGCACCACAATAGATACATATACAAGCAAATCAATGCATTATTGCATAATGCAGAACACGTGGAACATGTGTAAATAAATGACTAGATTCTTCTTCCAGTTCTTTAATGGAACTCACATTTGAGTTAATGGTTTAGGTCTGAGAGCTATAAATCACCGAAAGTGGAAAGACAGCAAGGTTTTAATTGCAAATTCAGCGAAAAAGAAATAATAAATAACAATAGTTTTGGTATTGTTACTGATACAACAGCAGGATGTAGTCACTCACGATGCTGCGTAGTTGTCTTCCTCCACTGCTGAAAGTAACAGCCAGCATCGAAGCACACTCTTCTGCATAGAATGGTTTTCTGCCGTTCTCGTCTACTGCTCCTAAAACCATGCACATAAAGAAACTCACAATTACTATTAGAAAGGTTGTGGTACTACTCTTTCTCCTCCTACTACTACTAATAATAAGGAGTATTACTACATCCACCTAAAAGTCCTACAAAAAAAAAGTCTAAAGGCAAAAAAAAATATGCTTGAAAGTAAATAAAAGTATCTACATATAAACTATACACAAAATATTTCATTAAAATGGAAAATGTTTTACCAATATTGAGAACTGCAGCACTATACATCATGCACACTAGCAAAATTACATTGTCTTAACCATAATGAATGCTTTACATCCTGCAGCAACACTCTGCACTTGTGTTGTTCGCCTTTATCAGTAATGTAGAAACTGGTAGGCAGTACTGTATAAAAACAAATGTGTACTGTACGGTACAAATTTTCAAAACGTAAGATAGTAATGGAGTAAAATTACTTTGCATATCTTAACAACTGCAATAGTTAAAGCTGTAGTACTATTAGGATTTGTGGCAAAATGCCCTGTTCATTTTCCAGCTATAAACTCATTTTAATGACACTGACAGCACTTGACTGATTATCAGGTAGAGACACAAATGTATCCAGTAGAATGTCCACACTGCTGGAAGCAGCAGGTGGCCTAGAAGTTAGGGAGTTACTCCTGCAATCAGAAGTTCTTGGGTTCAAATCCCAGGACTGCTAGTGTTATCACTGAGGTACATTTGAGAAAGTTACAGTCCCCACACACTGCTCCCTGGGCGCTCCTCATTGGTGGCAGTCCCCTGGTTCACTTTGTGACTGGGTTAAATGCAGAGAAATCATTTGACGTGGTGTGTTGTGGTCATGCGCAGGGGCCACTTTACTTTATAATCTGCCATTATTGATGTAAAAAACTTTATTTTCAAGTCTGGTTGAATAAAGGTCAAAGAAAGAAATGGTGTAGGGTACTCACCGATGGTGACAGTGTAGATGGAGTTAGCATAACCATCATAGTTGCAGTTGTCATTATACTGGCCCCCATTGCCACTAGCAACAACGAAAATGCTCCCAAAGCCCTTTCTCCCTGCTATAACTCCATGTTGTAGAGCTGCCTGTGAACAGAGGGCAAAAACATGTTTGGTTTATAAAATAAAATAAAAAAAAAAAAAAAAATCACTTTAGTGGGCTTGGACAAGAAGACAGAAAGCCAGAGCTGACCATTTATACAGCCCTGCTGATTTTAATCAACAAAGACATGGAGATTTTGGATAGTTTCAAAGCTAATAAACATGCCATAATCTTTTAAAGCCTTTGTTTAGCATCTTAAAACACGCACCGCCAAGCAAATGAGCATGCTGGACTTCGTACTTTCATGCAAGACTCCTAAATGGAATGTCACCTGAGACGGTCGTGGCAACAGCTAATGCCCCTCTAGTAACTGGTAATATTAGAGGGATAAGCCATAATATCATAGGCATTCCTCAAGGATTTCCTTGTTTTTCCTTTCCTTGGAACATGTCTTGCGTTAGTGCCTATAAAGGGGGAGCTGTGGAGGCGCTGAACAGGTCTGCCAGTGGTTTTCTGTGGTTCTTTTAGGTGACTTTAAGGCAGATTTATTTTTCAGGCTTTGAACTGCATAGATTAAAAGAACTATCATCTTATTAGGTCCATCTATTTATTTATGTGCACAGCTATATGTCCCTTCATTAATGTACCACCAAGAGCAAATATCTGTTGGGAGATGTGTCAGAGGCAAGGAAAAACTTTCTAAAACGAGAAAAAGAAACCTCAGGAGGATCCAGGACAAAAAAGTGGAACCCATCCTCTGCTTAAATTATGGAGATAACTACTAATAAGAGTCCTTGGGGTACATACTTAAGCACAGCTGAGCAGTTTTCAATCTATTGCTAATAGTGCAGGAAGAGTTTGAGTCAGTAGTGGTCATTTTTGGAGGACACACAGTCCAAGCAGCCTGACCAGTCCAAGACAAATAAATAAATGCAGAACATGCCTTAGACTGCACCATAAAATCGGACGCATTACAAACACATTCTTAGCACTACTGTGTTGTTGGCGACGAGCGCACACACACAGCCAGAATTATCCTGGAAAAGGCATGAAAACGAGTGGGAAAGACTGAGCAAAGCAACGGAAAAAGGTGAAGACAATTAAGGCTTCGCATCAAATAGAGGAGATTCACCAAAAAGACTAAACTGAAGCTAAAAAAAAAAAAAACATACGTTACAATTCATGGCTGGGGCTAAAAAGAGTATAGACCCGTTATCACTGAGTTTAGTTTTTACTATTCTACACTAGTGAATACCTTATTCGTACTTCAGATATGGATATTTTAGTAAAATAAGCAAATATTAACCTAATATAGACTTTCTATGATCCAGTAGATCTTTATTTGGAAAAAAGTCAATTCTTAATTTTTATTATACCATGATATACATTTTTGCCCACTTCTACTGTAACCTATGGCTTTAATAAAAAAGGAAACAGAGTTTTGGAGGGCAGCTTGTTTATTAAGCTCAGTTTTTGGCAGGTCTCATATCTTTAGCATTACTGAGACTGTTTTAATATTTGCAGGTGGGTTGACACCCATTTAAAAGTCTGAATTTCCAATAAATGAAGTCCAGCTTCATTAAACACCTCTGACCACTGGCCTGTCTTGAACCTGGCCTGTCTTGTCGCTTTGGATTTACCCTCCTCATGTCCAAATTCATCCCAAAATGTAATCATAAAATAAATCTCCATAAGGCTCTGCAGCTCAGTATCCTCGGAGTGCAGAGGCAAATGAGATTTAGTTTATTGGGCCATTGAGAGAGACTGAAATAACTGGTACTGAACTACCAGTGAAGTTTCCAAAGCGCATGCCAAGCAGATGAAAGGATGCAGGAGGAACATCCAATCATACATGAGTACAGATGGTGTGTTGAAGTACTAACATCCAACTTAATGAGTAGAACTTCAGCTCAAAGTGTTGACTGATGTCAATGTATTAACCTTTTATGAGAGAGAAAACGTACTGTGGCTTTTTAACTGCTGTAAATATTATTATTAGCCTTACAGCTATGTTAAAACAGTGGCTTGTAACGCTTGAACCAAGTGTGTTTGTTTTAAGTCTTGATTTTTTCATTCTGTCAACACATGCGCATACAGTGGAACAAGAATGTGGCGAATCAGAACAGAAAAGACCAGATTCCAGTTGTTTAGACAAAGGGAAGATGACGGAAATGTGGGGAAACAAATCAGATTTGGCTGCACGCCTAAACACAGACACTGCAGCTTGTAATCTCTCTCCAATCTGTAGAGTGATTTATTACTCAAATTCTTAAGACCAATTAAAAGCTTAACCCTCAATATGCCAATGTGTTCCAGCAACATACTACTGGACTCAATGCTCTATGCTTCTGGGAAAAAAAACAACTATCAACTATCAACTACCTAAGTATCAAATCGCAGCATTCTGAAGAAAACATCTGGTTGTGCTATAATTTCACAGAGTGGACGGGAATCTGACGGCTTCCCACCAGCGTGAGATCCATTAGGATCCAAACATTCTTGACTGACGGCAATAAAATCTGTCCTCTGGTATTTAACAAAGCCAGTAACAACAAAACAAGAAAGGCTTTGGAGATCGTCTCACTTGGAAATCAAGGTTATATAGCACTGAACAAAGCTTCAAGGCATAACTTATTAGATAAAAACACCCCCCCACACACTCCAGTCTTTTGAGTGTGCATTTTGATTAAGGGGCAGATGGAAAACTAAATTTCCCTTTATTTGTTTCAAATAAAAGAGTTTTATGTAGTGTGTGAACAAGTTTCAGAATGTACTTTTGACTTCCCAGGTTATTCAGTCTGTAATAGCGAGTCTGTCTATACATGTTATAAGAAATGCATAACCACCCCTACAGTATGAATGAGAATCACATCAGCTCAACCAATCAGAACAGAAATCATTTATTTATAGTGATCTTAAAGGCACAGCAACAAACTGTTTCTAGGGAGTAAGACGTGTTCCCAAACAGCCATGTAAAAAATTAAAAATATGATTTTTTGAATGAAACAAATACAGGAAATGTGTAGAATATGGACCCTTTAAGGATTATAAAAACAATGACCAAATGCGAATTTTTTCATCTAATAAGTTATGCCCTTGAGAATTACATACATTTCTGTGGCTCTACCAATTTTCTGTGGGTCTACTAATGTATTTTCTTACAGGTAATGGAGAACACAGGTAAGGCTTAATGATGCTGCCCTCTGCAGGAGGAATAAAAAAGCACAAACAAGACAGGCCACAAAATAAAATTACTAATTATACACTGCTAGAACCCAAAACCAGATCAATATTAGCACTGACCTTTCCCAAAGGATGTGGTCCATCAACAGTTCGTCCATCGTCATCTGGACCCCAACTGCAACAGAAACAACAGTTACTAAGCTACACAGAAACACATGGTTGAAAAATGTTTAGCAAAGTCCTCCAAATTAAATGACTCAAACTAGTCATATCTTTCCAAACGCTAGCAAATCTAATTAGTTACCAGTCTCCTGTCTCTAAATGAAAGAGAAACCAAATGCATTCATCATTTAAGAACAACTGTGGTGGTACAAGCTGTCCTAGAACAGAAAACCTCTGAGGTATAACTCATTTTAATAAGATTTGGGATCTCAGACGGTCTTGTGATTGCACTTTTTGTTACAGGAAAGAATCAATAACCCTGCTAGAACAAAAAGAGAGAAACATTTAATCTACAAGAAAATAACAAAAAGTACCTGCAGCTATAAACATCATTTATCTGGTAATGTTTATTGAAAGCCACAGCCTCCATGCTGTCTGTGAGGGGACCATCCAGAACTCTGATACCTGAAAAGTAAAGCGAAAGGCATGATGGCATCTATCTTCCTGCATTAAGAAACATGATGGCATCTATCTTCCTACATTAGTCTATACACGACATGTACACAACATATTTGCTACATAAGCATAACGTTTTAAAAGGCTGTGGGGAAAAATTTTGTTCGTTCTTTATTTACCGCTAATTGTACCGTGAAAAAGCCCCTGAAACCAATTCCTTGGCAACATAATGCTCTCTTTCTGTTCTGACCTTCAGGAGGGCCTCAGTTAGAGCTCAATTACAGTCGGACTGTACTATTTCGTCTGAACAGGCAATCATAGGTAGGTAATTTAAAAGGATCATCATGCATATTTTAAATTATATGCGAAATTTATGCAAGCCCCAATGTGGAGATGAACACCGCCTATTACAGACCTGCCACTCTGCTGCCATACGCAACTCCCACGGCACAGAAGCTGTTGTTGGACACAGCAGCGATCTCGCCTGCACACCGTGTTCCATGGTGGTTATCACTGCGGGCATCGGGGTGGGGCATGGGATCCGGGTCATTTGAGTTCAAATCATAACTGCCCTCTGGACACTAAGACAGTGTAAGGTATGATGAGTGAGCATGTTTTTATTACGCATAAGTCTGCACAACACTGCTTTGATATTAGTCTACACGTTACTGATATAACAAACAGCTTCAATGAGACTTACTGCAGAATGTGACCATTTAACACCGTCTGTTATTTATGTCTACATACATCAACAGGAACTAGCACACTACACTTTACAGTACATTCCCTATTCTATTTGCACACTTCAGATCTTGTGTACACTTGAAAATGTTTGTTGACACTTCTAATGTTATATTTTTTCTACATAAAGGCTACTTCATGACTTAATTCTAGCCTTTACTTTTTTGCAACTAAACTGCAGATGTTTCAGAGGCTAATTTCACTACATGTTGTACTTGTATTAATGTGTATGTGACAAAGAATCTTGAAATAAAAGAATTACTAAACAATACTAGCATTTTGTCCTCATCATAGAGCCCAAGAGTATTATGAGAGAACATATGTTGATCCACTCACATAGTTGGGCTGAATATCTTCCAATGTGTGCTGCACACCATCATCCACTACTACCACAGTTACGCCGGCTCCTGTGATATTATGTTCCCACACGCCTGTTACGTTGATGTCCATGCCACGTCGCACATCATTGTGCTGTGGAAAAGAGACAGGATTAAGCAGAGAATACATGAGTGATAAGAACTCCCATTAGCTGACCATAGAGAATGGTTTTATACACCAATCAGTCACAATATTAAAAACACTGGTGAAGTGAACAACATTGATGATCTTACAAGGTGGGGAACAGTCAGTTATTGATGTTGATGTGTTGGTACAATTAAAAATAGTCAAGTGTAAGGATCTGAGGGCTAAACTGTTATGGTTAGATGGCTGGGTCAGAGCATCTCCAAAACAGCAGACCTTGTGGAGGGTTCCTGGTATTCAGTGGTCAGTACAAACCAAAGGTGGTCCAAGGAAGGACAATTGGTGAAGGACAATTGGCTGTTCCCACAGAAGAGCAACAGCAGCAAAAACTGCTAGAGACATTCATGCATTCTGACAGAAAGGTGTCAGAACAAACAGTGCAGTGCCCTCTGTTGACGTATGGGGATGCAGAACGTTAGGCTTGGTCGATCTGGCCTAAAATCAAAATCTCGATTAATTGAACATTTAACTCGATTACGATTAATGAACGATTATTTTATTTATTTTTTATTTTTTTGCCCTCATAGTTCACTGACAAGTTGCTCAGTTGTCTCAGTGTTTAAGCTCTCCATGCTCGACTTAACATAACATAATGGAGCGGGGTCACGTGACTCCACACGCAGTAGTGTTTTTAAAGGGAAAGTAATCAAAATAATCGACCTGGAAAAATTTGAGCGATTATAGGTTCTGAAAGTTGATTTCGATTACTTTTCGATTAATTGCCCAGCCCTACAGACCGTTCAGAGGGCCCATGCTGAGCCCTGTTAATCAGAAAACACCCAAACGGGCATGTGGGTATGTTCTGCCTGAGAGAATGATATTCTGGACAATGTTCTGCTAGGAAATCTTGAGTACAGGCATTCATGTAGTTGTTTCTTTGAAATGTACCACCTACCTGAGCATTGCTGAAGACCAAGTACACCTAAGGGAATATCACTTTCAGCAGGATAATGTGCTGCAAACATTCTTCAGGACTGGTTTGAGCAGTTAAAGATGTTGACTTGGTTTCTTAATCTGATCGTCTTCATTTATAAACATGATACTAAGGGAAGTCCAAAAGGGAAAATTATTTTAATTTGCAGTTAAAACTAAAACCTTTACAGTATGTGGAATCTTCAAGCACAGACTAAAAGTTGGGGATGGAAAAATACTAGGACACTTAATGTCTTTATTGAAATACTGATGTTTGACGATTAGCAGTTTATAAAAGTGGGACTGAAGGTCAGAGTTATTTGTATTTAGCCTGAAATGAACCTTTAGGTTGACCTTGTAAATATATTGTTATTCAGTTATGCATATTAAGATGCTTTGTAGCTGTGTCTCCTTTAACTGGATCCAGGGTATATGGCGTCTTTGCGGCTCGACAGCATTGAGAAATCCCATTGTTAATAAACTGGATTAACTGGACTACTTGAGTCATTTTCGCTTTTCTATTTCTATTTTCGCTTTTCTTAACTCACCAAATGCCACTGGCTTGGGTATTCTGGATCGTTGAATGTCATGCCTCGCTTAGACCTGCTGAGAATGTTCTCCTGCGAGTACCAGAGCACCTGAGGGTGGGCAGACAGAGCTTCATCCGCAGCTCGCCGGCCCCGCCTCGCTTTCCCCTCCTTGTCCAGCCCTTGGCAGAGCAGGTAGTGGCCCTCAAGTTGACCGATCTGCCCGTGGTTCTTCAGTCCTGCGTCCCGGGCCACGCTCTCCGCAAGCTTGTCCAGGGAGCTGCCCTGCAATTTGGAGTCGTGGTTCAGCTGCACCACCCAGGACTGGCCTGGCTCACAGGCTGGTGAGGGAGGGAGAGGGCTGCGGGAAGACAGGGATTGCAGGGTGGGCAAGGTCAGGAGAAGCAGGGTGATGAAAGGAGGGAAGGGGGATGAGGCCATAGCAGCTGGGTGGGACCCTCAATGCAGATGCACCACATTAGACCTCTGGTTAGAAAAGAAAAAAAAGACAATAAATGTAGAAAATGTACAGATGTTTCTAGATTGTCACTAAATTGCTTAAATTCTTACTCTCTGAACAGGCAATTTGACTGATTATGCACATTTCAAATGATCAGATTTATCTCTTCTAAAACTTAAAATACAGTCAGAGAGATACTAATTTATATGTATTTTTGTCACTTACACATAATGTATATACACTTGTTCCAGTTTTTTGTTTGAAATTCAAGCATTCAAAGTCCAATGAATTGCTTGAAACGGTACAGAGGTAAATGGTGAACTGCCAGAAAAAAGCTACCCAAAGTGGATAATATGGTACATGGTTACACCTCTTTCAGGGAACAAGAAATTGGTTAACAACTTAAACCATTTCTGCAGCAACAGAGGTTGATCAAGCCTTGAAAGTTGGTGCTACTAATCCCCACAGGTTCCTGATTACTCACAGAACTGCAGAAAAGTAGTGCTTGAAAACACTGATACCAAACCCTCTTGAGCATTATTTGAATAGTACTGTAGTGTATTGGAAAAAAAAAAAAGGAGAGGCAATACTATCAAAACACTTAAAAGTGTAGGTCTGTACTACAGACAGAA
The DNA here is from genome assembly GCA_037974485.1 of Hemigrammopetersius urotaenia. Classification (NCBI taxonomy): domain Eukaryota; kingdom Metazoa; phylum Chordata; class Actinopteri; order Characiformes; family Alestidae; genus Hemigrammopetersius; species Hemigrammopetersius urotaenia. The sequence continues at coordinate 23,020 of JBBPDC010144092.1, forward strand.
ATTGCCAAGAAAGTCAAGGTGTCAGCGAGTACAGATGAAGGAGACTGGCGGCTCACAGGACTACAGCTCAGTGTTTGTAGAAAGCAAGTCTCAGTTTCACCTGTACAGAGGAAACTTCCAGCTGCAGGTTTGTCAGGTCTGAGTTGCATCAAGAAAGCCATTGCTAATAAGAAGAAGAGGCACATCGGGGCCATGAAACACAGCCAAAGGACTGCTAAAGAGAGGAAGGTGTTAAAAACTGATGAATCTTAATTTGAGATCTTTGGTTCGAGTAGGTGAAAGGATGGTTCCTCAGTGTGTGACATCAACTATCAAACATGGAGGAGCAAATGTGATGGTCTGGGGCTGTTTTTCTGGATCCAGGGTCAGTGACTTGTACAGAGTAAGAGAAACCCTGCATTCTGAAGTGCCATGAAATATGCGCCTAGTGGGTCAGGGGTTCATACTACAGCAAGATAATTACTAGTGGTGCAACGGATCAAAAAAATCATGGTTCGGATCGGATCATGGTTTTAAGTCACGGATCGGATCAGTTTTCGGATCAGCAAAAAAAAAAGATGAGACAAATTAAACTGTTCATTTATTTAAGTATTTTTGCCTATTAAAAACATTCCACGCAATTATATAACGACAATATAAGGCATAATTATTTCCTTTAATGTGGACACAAGCGGAAG
>JBBPDC010144168.1:0-23666 GCA_037974485.1 Hemigrammopetersius urotaenia
TATATATAAAGTGTGAGTATATGTATGATTAAGTCGAGCAGCGATGACGTAGCTCTGGACGATAGTTCAGAAGGCGTGTTTCTATTGGAGGATCCGAACGCGGTACTGGCCAATCAGGGCCCGGTTTACTTGCCCGTCCCGGACCGTTAGTGGAGGAGAGGGCTGCGGGCGGTGAGTGTAGCTGTGTTTGTTGTTTGGTGCTTGTAGTTTGTGGTGTTGGGTTGGTCGCGGTGTGGGGGTTCGGTCCGGTCGTTGTGCAGTGTGTTGGGGAGTGTTGGGGTGCTGGCGGGAGTCTCTGAGGGGGGAGACACGGGCCGGACTGTGCGGGGAGCGCACCACCGAAGAAGCGCGCGCCTCCTTCTTCGGCGGTTCCTGCGCTCCTGCATCTCGGAGAGTTCACAGCGACCCTGCGGAACTCCTCTAGAACCACTTCGGCTCCTCAGTAACCGCTCTAACTCCTCTTCAACCCGTTTCTAGGCCCGTTTTGCCTCCGCAGGGCGCGGCTGGGCTGGTAAACAGCGCCGCGGTTAGTGCTAGCCGGCTAACCGCGCTCTAGCTGTTTTGCTAGTTCTGGGCGAGCTGTAGCATCCCGCGCGCTCCACCTTAAAACGGGACGAGCGCGCGCCAGCAGGAGCTCAGACACATGAAGAAACCTGCGGCCCGGTTAAGGTGGAAACGAGCAGTTCCACACACCCTAACTATAGTTGCTTCCAGGGCCCACAGAGAGTTTTACCCCTCCCTCAGTCTGTCTGATACCTCCAACGCTGCTGGCGGTTCATTCATGTGTTATTAAAGTGAACGACCTGCAGAAAAGTGGCCAGTAGGTCATAGTACAGTGTTGTCACTGTTGACAGTTCCACATAACCAGATCAGTGCAGCCCAGCTCAGAGAGGAAGAGTTTAACTTACATTACTGGTGGAGATGACTAGTGTGGTCCACCTCCAATAACACGTCGCTGTAACAGCGTGCTTGGATAAATTAGATTTGAAACCTGGGCGTAAAAAACCTGGGCGTTCAAGTGTGTTTATATAGCACAGTGTCACACACACAACGTCATTCAATAATAATTAAAAAAAATACAATAAAATAGAAGAAATAAAAACGTGAAATCAATAAGAACCTTTACAGTTGATGTAGATCTGATACTGATGGGCAATTACACTCATACAGGAAGTAAATTATTTTGAAGGTAAAAAGTAAAGGCATTACAAAGAAAGCAGGGCTGTCTGGACATGCTTATCACGGAATGGACTTCATGTTGAGTCCGGCTTTTTTCATGTTAAATTATATTCTTCAACATTGTCTAGGGTGGGAATATGTAAGCATGTCATGACTCAATCCAGTTTTCCAGGATATGATTAAAACATTTAGATTTTTTCTGCATCAAGTTTTTTTTTTTTAGTGCTTAAAATGTTTTTTTGGACCCATCAGCAAATAACAGTTTGCAGCAGTGAATGTTATCAGAGGACAAAAATATAGTACTTCTCTTTTATAGTTTATCATTTGTTTGAGTACATTTTTAAAATATATATATAATTCAGCAAATAAAAGACACTGAATTTTGTTGACATGTAAGTGATTAGAACTGATGTGCAAGATTGTGTATATATCACTTAAACGGAAGGGAAGCGATGATCTGATGTTCCATCTTTTCAGGTGCATTTTTATGGTTATTCGTTCTTTTTGTTGATAGGCTAATAGTTTTCAGTGTGTAACTGATGGAAGATTAAACTGGTCCTGGTGTCTCAGAACATCGCCAGGGTTTAAAAGAAAATTTTGGTGTTCGGTGTCCTGAGACAGCAGTAGTTTCAATTCCGTTTCTGCCACTACCAGCAGCTCCACTTCTGCAGTTTCTTTCTACTAACCTGAAGAGGGCGCTGTTACTAATACTAATGAAGTGTGTAGGGGGAGAACATAAATGAAGCAATGAAAAAAACGTTAATAATGATTTAATCTTTTTTCTCTGATTTCTGCATTATTCGGGAGCTGAGATTCAGAGTGCGTTTGGTGTGAAATGGTTCGCTGCAGAGACTTTTACAGTGGTGGCGAGTGGAACCAGGTGTCATGGTTTGTAATACAGATACTAGGAGATGGTTTTGCCATGAAACAATTTTTATGTCCTAACCAAAAGTATTCTAAAACAACATCTCAACCATTGAGAGAACTTTGTGGTCTGGTTCCATGCATCACTACTGTAAACAATCACAACTCTGCGTTTCTCCACTGAACTGTAGAACGTAAGCACTGATGTATGTCGCTCCGGATGGGAACGTCTGCTAAATGCCGTAAACGTAAACTTTAAAACGTGCGTATTAGTAGGGATGCACCAAATTGATGTTTTTGCCTGAAAACCGGAACGCTGAAAGATATTTGTAATATTGCTATTATTGCTGGCACTGTGTGTACAGTACTTGCAATTGCATAGATTAATATTCAAAGAATAAATCTGTTACAGAACTTTGAAAATATTTATTTAGCATTCAAACAATGAACAATACAATGAATACAATTAAATATCTTCTCTCATAAAACAAGTGAATTCAAGTGCATTTTAATATTCTGAACGAGCGCATGAACACAGTGCGTTCGGAACAAGTAGTTTAAAAACTGCTGAACAACATTCTCTGTAGGCCTTTAACAAAAGTGGGTATTAAAACAAAGACTGGCACGGCCCAAATATAAACTGTAATCACTGGAAAACTTTCTTGCCTTTTCAAAAACGTCTGCCACAGACGGCGTGGGTGTGATATTTCAAAATGCGCCACACGGCAGACATGTTGACACTAATCCAACCTGGCGCGTGCAAGTTGCAGTTGTTGATTGCGTCATCACTGTTTTGGTCGCGTTGAAAAAAAATAAATTTGGTGTCCAAATATTCGGTGCATCCCTACGTATTAGTTTTATGTATTATGGCAAGTTAGTAATTGTCAAGACTTCACATTTAGGCTCTTATTTGCATTTTTGGTACAGCACAAGTGTCCCAATGTGGGGGATGTTTCATCAGCTTACTTTTCATCACCCAGAGTTTCTACTGTGAGCCATCTACAGTAAATCTACTGCACAATATTTTAGTTGACCAAATTCCTGGCAGGCTAGGAGTACCCCTGTTCCTTATGTTTCATATTCCTCTGTTTGTTCTCTGACTGGGTTTCTCTTTTGTAGAGGATGGAGGGCTCCTCGGTGTACATGTGTTTCCCCTGTTACCAGGAGTTCCCGACATTGGAGGAAGTTTTGGCCCACCAGCTGACCTGCACTGCAGAGAGCGCCGACCCCCTACCGGCTGGGACCCCCGTGGAGGCGGCTGTCACTTCTGGTCTAACAGAGGTCTTTCTCGCACCCACACAAACACACAGATAAAACACGACAGCGGCAGACAGGGGTGTCTCGCACCTTTTTTGTTAGCCATATAAGCTCAAGGGTCAAACCTGCACAAGACTAGAAAAGAAGGCGAAAAGAGACACTTTTTTTCACTTTTGGCTCGAGAACACTCTCTGTGAATAATGGCTCTCGGGTCCTGATGTTCTTTGACATTTAGAATTGGTGGTCAATTTCCAAACTGTGGATAAAAATAACACACACACAAAATAGTATTGATATTATTTGAGCCGATTTAGTGTTTCTTTGAGAAGTACAGTAATTTGAGTGATTACAGATGAGCCTTATGGTTTTAATCCAGCATTTCTGTTTTACCAAGTCTGTATGAACCTGTTTCATTTCAACAGGTGTGTGCATTCAAGCTGTGATCAGGGAAACCTAAGATAATTTAGGGAAATTCTACAGACACTCTATCCTGGACAAATCAATCAGTTAGATCCCATAAAAAGTACAATTGTGACCTTGTTAAACCAGTCCAGCTTGAGTAGGGATAAAGTTTAGTTCACTTTACAGTAATGGTACAGTAAAGTTTAAAGACGGTGAGATGGCAATGATGACGGGAGACAAAGAAAGACTAATATAACGTAGTCAAAGCTGAAGCAGGAGATTCAATCACACAATAAGGAGAAAATAATACTGCCATGAAAGACAAACAAAGAGACTAGAAGTCTAAATAAGTGGCTATGGCAGTCTAGGCCCTAAATGCTGCCAAAATACCAAAAAGGCCACAGAATTTATAATCTCAAAGGGTTGGTTTCCCAGACAGGGATTAAGCCTAGTCTTGGACTATGTAATCCAGGACTAGGCTTAATCCCTGCCTGGGAATCCAAGCCATAATGTTAGCAACACTTAGTGGTGTAGTTTAAGGTGGTCAGTGTGAAATAAAAGCAGAAATAAAACCAACATTTGAGAACAGACTTTCATTAGTTCTACACAGACATTTAAGAGTGAAGAATACAAGAACTGTTGGCCACCTGGACTTAATCGTAAAGGTGTGGCCTGTTCTACTGACCAGTGACTGATAAGAAACAATAAAGGCAAGGAAACGGAGTTAAAAATCAAATATTTGTAAACGCAGATCCAGGGGATGGATAATGTAGGTTGGTAGGTTGGCTGTGATGGTCATTTCCCAGTGCTGGTTTAGGCCTACCCCATGACTATAAAAATACATTTTAATGTTGAATCGAAAATGGCACTGCAAGACTAATCTTAATCTGTATTCTGGAATCGAAAATAAACACCATCTAGTGTCAGAAGGCCTCAGAGTGCGGGTAGGGGTTGGGAAGAATGTCAGCCTTCTTCAGTTCTAGAGCATTTTAGAGGATTTTATCCTATTCCCATTTAAAACATGGATTATACAGATCTGATTTCAATCTGTTGTCAATGTACCCGCATGGTGGCGCCAATTATTTTTTATGCAGTGTCGACTGCCTGTCAAATGTGTTTTTAAAACATTTTCTTTATCATTACAATTTATTCATTGTGATGTAAACAAAGTGGATTGTATTCTAAACCATTTCGTTTTAGAAAACTTTGAGGCAGAGTTGTTCACAGTGTTGGTGAATGGAGCTAGATGTCCGCCTCTAAAAGCTTCCTGGTTGTGCTGCTTGATGTCTGAGACGAGTTTTGAGAAGCTTTTGGCCTCAGACTAAGCCCATTCATGGTGGAGGGATTCATGCAGAGGCAAAATAGACCCCAAAGAAAACTCGAATTTAGTCTTTTACCGCTAGGTTACGAAGTTCGCTAGGAGTCGATTAGAAATAAAATGGCTATAGTTGGTCGTCTGGTCCTTTTCACCACCACTGTAAAGAAGTGTCAGTCTGGTGTTTTCACAATGCCACATTTTAGTATAATAATATTGCTACCACAAATATGTTAATAGGTGTGGCAGCACAAAAAAAAATGACCCTAATAGATTCATGTAATCATATCAGGTGATTGATGATCTCTATAGATTGTGTAAAGTACAGCTGCATGTGAGAGGAGCTTTTCAGTCGCATTAAATTTGATTTAAGATCATCCACGGATGATGACCGATTGAGCAGCCTGGGTGGTTTGAGTGTCGAGTCTAGAGGAGCCAAGTCCCTTCATTTTGAATTTGTAAACCAGTTTGCCTTAAACCACACTAAGCGCAGAATACATCTTTTGCAAGCTTGTTTTACGTAAGTGTCTTATGTGCAGGGATTGACGAGTGGTATGCAAGCCCAAATAGACGTCGGTGGTACACACAATGCGCACCAGTTTTCAGTCTTCTGAGCGGAAATGTGTACTTTATTTGTGTCTTCATACTACGCATATAACCCCCTGGAACCACGCCAAGACAGAGACCCCGGCACGGACGCCCCATCATCCCCCAGAACCAGGCGGAGACACAGACCTCTGCACGCATACACACCCCAACCCCTCGCCGCCCCGACCACGGCCGAGACCGAGAACATTTAAAACTTTTTTGGTGCGTACCAGTTAGAGTTTGACTGATATATCGGCCCGATATTTAGCATTTTTTATGATATCGGAGTCGGCTCATATTTGAGTTTAGTACGCCGATATTCAGGCATCTCTGCGGATAGCCTAGTTTTGCTGCGGTACACGTGATCTATGCTGCTGCTGCAGGACCCCAGCCAGAAGTTTTGTGAGTTGTGAAATAAAGGTGCTATTTATGTTTATGTTTAGTCAGTGTTAAATAAATGTTGAGAAATTGTGTATTCTTTGGTATTATTAGTGTGATATTTTACTACACAAACGGGGGGAAATTATTGGCCAAAAAAATATCGGCAGCATATATCGGCCATCGGCTGACCCCGACTTTAAATATCGGCATCGGCTTTAGAAAACCCCATATCGGTCAGCCTATAGTACCAGTTAATTCATGTAGGTACTCAAGTACTAGAGTAAAAAAATTGTCCACCCCTGCTTATGTGTAATTCTTAGAAATGACCTTTATCACCAAGCATAACTCCAGCAGATTATAATAATCATGTTAAACACTTACTAAATATGATATGATTGTGTACGGTTACAAGATTGTCGCTGTTGCCTGTGTAAGCAAATAACGAGAATCAGAAAACCTCATTGATCCCAAAGAAAACTGCTGACACAAAGATACAGAGATGAGAATAATATTAAATATAAAGTCTAAAAGTCAAATTAAAAACACTGCAAAAATACTCTTTGTGAAAGATACACAAAAAATGATGAGATATAAATGCTACAGATAAATAATTTGTGATTGACCAAGAAAACTGACAGTTCGGTTTGCGGCCTCCCCAGTGTGAGCGGTGGTCTCAGCCTGGCCACCTATTAAAAGTACCTGGCTCCGCTACTGGTCTCCCCTGTGTAACACTCTCCCATTTGTACTTGGTGCTTTTCCCAGACGCTTTGATATCGGCTGGTTGTATGCGATTCTGACTCACAGTGTCTTTCACATCGATTAAACAGGCGCAAGGCAATTAAACAGCCAGTTGTTGATCACAGAGCGTCAATAATGTTGTTTTCAGCGTGACGATAATTGTCAGATTAGTGTCATCTGCTTTTGATGCAAGAACAGCTAATTTTTCATTATTCAGAGTTAAAGGCCTGCGGACCTAAATTCTGGACCCAGATGTGTCTTTCAGGTCAACCTTCTGTATTCCCTCTCTGTCCCAAGCATGAATGCATCAAACACGGGTGCCTTATTTCAGTCATGGAGCTCCATTAGACTGTAATCGACAGGCATTTCTGCTAATTAATCCTCTAGATTACCACTTTTGTCTGCAACACTCAAAAAGACAGTGGTGATATTTTTCCCTGGAAAGTTCTACTTCTTTGCTGGTCTGTCCCACTGTTTGGCTGCGCTCATTTGAACTCTATTGCTACAATTCCTTATAGCTTTAGGCAAGGTTATTACCCGAGGTAATTATGTACGATACCAGTGAAAGCCTCTGTTTAATTGAATCAGATTTTCTCTCCAAATGGTACTTGAACGCACAGCTGTAATTATCTGAAATAGGCTCGAAATTGGAAGCGCAGCTTTAAAGCCCGAAAGACTTTTGAATTGGAAACTGAAATGTAAGACGGTAATTCAGGGTTCTGCATAGTCCCTAATTTGCCCCTTCGCTTTAGTGGAAAAATTGTGTGCTTGAGAATTCCCCTTTATGCCTTGATGTTGACAACAAAGTAATGATCTCAGCAGCTTCAGTCACTCATCAGAGTCTTCTTTTAACCTTTAACATCTTAACAGGGGTGCACATTTTAAAATCTGTATGTTCACTGACGTACAAATTAGATGTGGAAAAAGTGCCATGTATGTGTTTCTTGAGTGTCTTTACACTGCCTGAAAAGAACTGAAGCCCTCCAACCGCTTTCTAGCGTCCACAGCTGTCTGATTGAGACTCCAGGGCATTTTAATTCTTAGTGTTAACTTGGAAATCGAAAACAGTAATTAATTAGTGACATTAATGCTCACGTGTCCATATGTCCAAACACAGCAACTTTTCTGCAGTCATGCTTTCACACACCACTGTAATGGGTAAAAACGGCCTCAAGCTAAAGTGAAAGTTCAGCCAAAAATCTAAATTACACGTTTTGCCCCTTTGCTTAGATATATCCAAGATACATTTACTGTCTGATTTTTTCTCCTTCAACTTTTCACTGATACCACAAGGCTAATTTATCAAGAAACTTGTGCCCCGTCAATTAGCTCGATGCTAACTCGATGCTTTAATCGTGCACTTGCCTGGAACTGCAATGAGCTATTTAAGGAAACATTTTTTTTTTACTCTTTCATTTTTCCTTATTTTTAGTACTTTACATAATTTGAAGAGGCTTCCCTTTACATCCTGTGGCAATTCAATAGTGAGTGGACCGAAATTGTCCAAAATTAATTTAATTAGGGATTTAATTAAGGATGCCTTTCCACAAACGTGTGTGTTTAGTTTAAACCGAGTGTGAAAGTAAACATCTTTTGGCTTGGTGGGTTGAAAATGATTGACTTATCTTTGTACGTTTTAAGCAGTGAAATAAAACATGTGTTAGGCTCATGTTCATAATTATATAACAATGGGAAAATGAACTGATTATGTACATTTACTTTTACTGCATTTATCAGACGCTTTTATCCTAAGCGACTTCCATTCCCTAACTACAGGGGACAGATTCGAACCCATGAACTCATGGCAAGTATCCTACCCACTGAGCTACCACATGCTTTTTTATGTTGCCATGTTTCAGAGCGCCTTCATAGCTCCCTGTCTGTAATTATTTATCATAGTAGTCATTTTTTCCTATTGCACAAACTAACACTGTCATTTGGACCAAAGGCACTGATGGAGACTGACTAGATCTAATGCTGCCTTACCCACTGCACTAATTAGGGGCAAAGATGGCCATTTACTGGTGATCTGACAGAGTCCATAATCAAAATCTCAGAAAAAGCGTTCGGGATAGGATTAGATCTGCCTTTGCAGAGCACCACACTTAAGAACAGAGGAAATGAGTCAAGCACTTTGCGCTAAATCACAGAATGAAAAAAATACAAATGCTAGTTCATGGGGCCACGGCTGAAGCTCTGCTGCGTGTATGGAAGTGCTGAATGCTCTACTTCACCTTGGAGCTCCGAGTGAACAAACCATAATCTGATGTTTTGTTTAAAAGGTCTCCAATTCCACCTGCCCGAATCATGCAATGGCAGGGCTGTCTATATGAGTGTTTGTGTGCGCCTGTGTGTACCACCTCTCTAATCATCATGTTGTACTCTAATCTAAGAGGATGTAGGCTATTCTGGCAGATTACTGTAATACAGAACCCCCTCGCCACCCCCTGCTGAGGCCTTCTGAAAGGCGCTGGAGTTGCAGAACTATTGAATATGACGTGAGTGAAAGCCGCGAGAGTGTTTATGCTCCGTGAGAGACGCACTCAAAAAGCAAAGTGGCACGCTAAAGGGAACAGCCTTTTGAGGTTCCGTCACTGCCGCAGCTGTGAGCGCTGTAAGCGCTGTAAGCCAAGAAAAGGTAATTGAGGTCGGCTTTTAGAATGTGTTGAAAATAAAGTGAGCAGTGCACACACAGGACATTTCCAGCATGAAGAAATCATTTCCGACTCACAAAGGAGTGCTTCTTACCATGGAGTGTGTTCGGCGGGGTTCCAGTAGTCTTTGAAGGGACGTCTTTATTTATTGGAAGCGCCGTTGAGAGCTGGAAAATAACTGAGTTGCGGCAGGATGACATCCTATTATTTTAAAAGCATCTGAGTGTTCTTGATGTGTGTGTGTGTGTGTGTTTGCAGTGTAGAGAGAAATTGTGATGACATAATATTGGTGCTGTTAAACCCAATCCAAATCTGACATTTAGCTAAAACTATTTTATTCACTTGCACTCTATATACCCTATTGTCATAGAAGATACATAAAGCGACATTATTCACTGTATCAGTGGTGCACGCAGCCCAACAAAAGAATCACGCCTGCAAAATACACCTTTTGTTGCTAGAAATTAAGGGACACAAACACCTTCATTGCGCACCAAGCTTTCACCTGTAATCTCGTTTTGACCTGATCGGTGTAAAAACTGATGTTCCTTTAGCATTCAAGTGCTTGGTAGTGCAGCTGCAAGCCATCTACTATGGGGGTGGCAAGGCACTGTCAAAAGATCTTAGGGATAAAGTTGTACGCAGGCACATGTCAGGAAAAGTTCAAAGGCTTTATCAATCCCTAAGTGCACAGTGAGGTCTATAATTAAGATGTAGAAAGTGTTTGGTACTACAATGACCCAGAATCAGATCGTCCCTCCAAACTGAATGGAAGAAAGAGGAGAAAACTGGCTACAAAGAGGCCTATGACAACTTTGAGGCAGTTACAGGAATGTATGGCAAATTTATGGCATGTGGCTTTGATCGGGAGGGTTGCAATAAAAAGACGCATGAAGTCTTGACTAAGCTTTGCCAAAATGCACCTTGAAGGTTCTGAGACCAAGTGGAAAATGTACCTATTTGGCCTCAGCACCAAATGGTACATCTGGCAGAAAGCCCAGTAAGCTCACCCTTCAAACAACGCCATACCTACAGTAACGCTTGCAGGTGGGAGTGGGGAACCTGTCAGGTTAGAAGGAATAATAACGATGGCTAAAGGAGAAAAAGGTGAACATCCTTGCGTGGCCTAGTCAGAGCCCAGACTCAAACCCTGTTGAAAATCTCTGATATGATCGAAACAGTCCCCAGTTTGACTGAGCTTAAACAGTTCTTAACAGAAGGGGCAAATACTGCACAGTCTAGATGTGCCAAATATTAGACATGTATCTAACAGACTCAACACAGCAATTAAAGCCAAAGTTGGCTCTACAAAGAGGAGGATCCTTTATTGTTTGTTTTTGTTTATTTGTTTTGATAGTGAAACTTGGATTTCATAAGTTGCACTGAGGAAAAAAAAAAAGCTGGAAAATGTGTTTCCTAATTTTGAAACTGTAAAGCACCAAAATGTGAATATTTTTGAAGAGACCATTTCTTTTCTGTGCTGTATCTGCAGTGGCAGTCTGCCTTCCAGCAAAACATAGTGAAACTGCCCAGGCATGAAATTTGAGTGCATAGCAATCACACATTTCGAGCATTTAAAGTAACAAATAGCCAGCATCATTAGATCAGTCACTCAAATGGAATCATAAGTCAGTTTTAAGTAAGAGAACCCTTTATTAGTCTCATAGTGGGGAAATTTGCAGTAAGTAGACTACAAAACCGATAAAGCAGGCTCAGAATTTGAAGTGGAAATATCAATTATCAGGACTGCTTTCAGTGTGCTAATAAAGAATTCCACCAGTTTCCAGTGCAGTCGTTAAGTCATTCGGTGTGGTGTCATGTGAAACGTGTCATTTGGGAGATTTCTTATCATGCTGAAATTGTTTGCAATGGTGGTAGAAACCAGACATATGAACCATTAAATGCCTCTAAAAGCTCCCTCATAGGATGCTATTACACAAACTAATTGTGAATGCATAGCCTGAAGGGTGAGACATTATTTTTCCATTTAAAAAGATTTTGACCAAAATCAGCTGGGTTGAACGAAATGGTTCCCAAAGGAATTTTTTTTTTTAAGGCTGTATTTGTGTGTTAGATCCCTGGTTCCTATTGATGTGAATAAATATTAGTCCCCAAGTGTCTCTTAAATAAACCATTTCACATTAAACCACTCTGAATTACTTTTCCATACCGAATGCAGAGCATTTGAAGAATTTATTAAATGAATGGTCGGGGGAAATGGCAATAACTTAACTGTTAACCGTCTGTATGTTTTCTGTCTCTCTCCTCCAGTTGGCAACAGAGTCGGTGTCCGTTTCAGAGGTGGTGGATCATGTTGTGCAAGAACATGAAACTGCCCTGTCTGGTGCTGATGCTCCACGGGTTCTTTATCAGTGTGCTGACTGTGAAGTGCTCTTTGACGCGCTCTCACTGTGGCAGCAGCATCGCAAGATGGGCTGCTGCCAGGAGACCGGGGCTGATCCTGGAAAGGAGCAGGTAATGGCCATAGCGTCAATGATGCAACCTCCTGACCAGGCTGAGAGCGAGAACATGGATCACAAAGAGCAGGTGGTAACAGGAGAAGGAGGTGAGCATAAGTATGGGCTATAGGAACTAAAATTTATATCATCATTTTCCACTGGACAATAGCAATAACAGAAAATGAAATCAATGTTTATAAGGTAATAAATGATGCAAAGTTTTTCACCAAACAAGGTTGCACATATTTTGATGTCCTCTGAACACCATAGCACCGTTCATTATAAGATTCAGTTCATAACTTTATGTTCAGGTGTGCTTCCCAATGTGTACACGGAATTTTCTGTACCTCTAGGCGAGCATGAAGCGAACATGGAGACCTCTGCTCAAGGGAGCATAGTGAAAACTGAAATTAATTCAGAAGAAGAAGTGGAGGCCAATGCTTCAGAGTGTCTTGTTTTTCTGAGTGACGGTGATCACGCTGAGCCTGCAGCCTCCAAGGCTCCTGCTGGTGAAAAGCTGGAGGACACGGAGGAGGAAGAGAGCCCCCCGGTGAGGCGGAGAGGCCAGAAGAAGGCCAAGCCTCCCTCCAGCCTGCTTTGTGTGGAGTGTGGCCAGTGTTTTGGCTTGGTCTCCGAGCTGGTGACCCACCGCAAGACGGCACACGGCCTGCTGGACGCCATCCACCGCTGCACTGTGTGTGGAGAAGGCTTCATCAACACCACCCTTTACCTCTACCACCGCAAGCAGCACCGTGCCCAAATTCAGGAGGAGCAGAGGGAGCCCCCTCCACCTGTGCCACAGCTCAACACGTCACTGCTGGAAGCACCGGGAGAGGGCCTGCTTCTGCTGGCCACCGCAGGAGAAGGCCAGAGTCTGCTGGAGATCACCAGCCTGGAGCAGGCTGTTCCTGAGGGAGTTCCTGTTGCCCATGTGGAGGTGGAGCTGGACCCTGAAAGTGGGAGAGTAGTTTGTGAAGAATCTATAGAAACCGTGGTAGAAGACAGTGGACACATGGAAGTTGAGGGCATTGTGAACATGGAGCTGGACAAGGTAGAGGTGGAAGAGAAGGACGATGGTGAAGAAAGTAAGTTGGAAAATGAAGTAGTTGAGGAGAACCAAGTAAAGCTTGATGCTGACAAACACGAAGAAAACAGCAGTGTGGCACCATCTTCTAAAAGTGCTGAAGGCCAGAATTTTCTTTGCAGTCAATGTGGGTCCTCGTTTAAATTTGAGAATGAACTGGCTCGCCACCGCAATACAGAACACGGAATGTCGGGGGCGATCCACACCTGCGATGTGTGTGGTGTAGAGTTTATGAACACCACTCAGTTCCTATACCATCGCAGAGAACATCGCAGCAACATGCCTGAAGAACTACAGTCATCTCCAGCCAGACAGGGACTGAGTCAAATCTTCAACTGTCCGACCAAACACCGGGACATCATACTTCTTAGACGATCAGGTCGGTCCCCTTTGTATATAAAACAGCTGTTGCTAATTTTCACCAGTTTCAAACTCGGCATGTTCTGTACTCTTCCAAATACTTTGGTAAATTGATGACGATCATTGAATGGAGTCTTGGTGCGTTTCAGGCTGGTAGGGCATGTAGGTGTAGCACATAGAAATGGAGTAAAATCCAGTGCCGTTAGAAAGCTACCCTGAATCAGAGAAAACAGCACAAGTCAAAAACGTTTTGGGATTAGCTTGACAAAGTATTTTACAACGTAATACAAACATTTACAAAAGGTTTGCTTCTTTAGCTTTGCACATCACATCATTACCTTTAAAATGGGCAAAAGTATGGATGAAATTCAGGCTTTCCAAGGAAAGTCTACTGATGATCCAAAATTTCTGCATAATGATTAAGGTGTGGTTAAGATTCAGAGGTCAGAATTGATGCCAAATTCTCTAATCTTTTAAGTGGGAGTAAAGCATTAATGCCTCTAAAAGCTTCTTTACAGAACCTGGTCACCGGAGATATCATTTTACAAGAATTTTATTGCATTTTTTTTATTTATTTATTTATTTATTTATTTATTGCTTTCTGAAATATATGATGTTCTTAAGCTGTTACTTTTACTATCCTTAATTGACCTCTCAGCTTCTTTTTCCCTATTAGAGTCTGGTCATGCCCAGAGCTCTGCTGAAGCCTCCGGTGCTCCCTCAGATACAAACATTGAGGCACCGGCCAAACTGAGCCGTGACTGGTCTCGTACTCCGCTGCCCCATGTGTGCCCGCACTGTGGACGCGGCTTCACTCGTCGCAGCCTCCTCCGCGAGCACGTCTTCCACCACACCGGTGAGAAGCTCTTCAACTGTCACATCTGCAAGAAAAGCTTCCCTTCACCGGCAAGCCTGCTCCGCCACAGCATGACCCACGGGGCCTCCCGTTCCTTCTCCTGTCCCATCTGTGCCAAGGGCTTCTACCAGCCCGCCTCGCTCAAGCGCCACATGCTCACCCACGAGGACAGCATGTCCGACAGGAGGATCAGGATGAGGGGTAAGGGGAGGGCTTATTCCCGGGGAGATGGACGTCTCCATGCCTGCCCCGACTGCCCGGCCAGCTTTAAACTGGACTCACAGCTGCAGACCCACAGGTATGTGTTACATATATGTCGTAATAAGAAAATTGTGATTTACACAGTTTGATTGACTCTAGTCAGTCAGGACAACAGTTCAGTTTGGCAGCCGGTGCATACAGATTTATAACTTCATAGTCTTTTTTCTTTTTTTATTGCTTCAAAATATTTTGGGTTTTAAATATACTGCTGGCTTACGTCCTCACATGTTTCCACAGTTCCAAGTATTCAAACAGTTCTGAGGAAAGGTTTTAGGCACATGCAAAATTGGTAACATTTATGTAAAAAAAAAAATGTTTGTAAACAAATATACTAACAACTAAAAAGAATAAACCCAAAGGTACACAGTAAATAGTGCTGTTACGTTCAGTATATCAGTGTGTTGCTTGTGTAAGTTCAGTATTACAGTAGTCCAGTATAACCTGGTTTGACTTGATCAGTCCTTCATTAAATTAAATCAGGAGCTGCTGATGGAGTTTCACAATCCAAACAATGGCTGGAGGAACCGAGGAGGAATCTGGAACCGAACCTGTGTTCTCCTCACCAGCTCACACAAGATCAACTACTTTTAAACACACAACTGATCATTTTTCTTGTTTGTTTGCATTTATTATAATGTTAACTGCCTTCAGAAAGACTTTATCACACTCAGAAGTGGCTGTAAACTATTTGCATAGGTTCCTAAGACTTTAGCACAGAACTGTAGGCTTGTTTATGTGGTTTCCGACCCTGTGTGGCACTGTACTCTAGAAATAATAGCTCATCACAGCAGCAGCCACCATGAAGCCTGAACTTGTCCGTACTTTAGTCCATGTTTAAAGACAGCAGTGTTATACACTGTCAACTGTGTGATCAAGTCTATTAGAGATTACCGAAGAGCTCTTCTAATTAACTAGAATAGCCTTGCATGAAACATTATCAGTTATAAGGGGCGTTACTAAGCTGTGTCCACAGTCTGGACATTGTCTACAAGGTGGGGCTGTCTACAAGGAAAAAATCTGCTTGAATACACGCACGTTTGTTGTGTATTACATTATTGGTGGTATAAATTAAGTAATTGTATATGCACAATTAATTGTCCAATCTCTAGGTTATTGATTACTAATACTTCAATAGTGACCGATTTTAATTCCAAGAATACCCGTGTATAGTGATAAACCATGTTATGTGGTAAAACAAAATGCCTTAAAATGTCTACTTTTAAAGTGCAAACCCTAAATATGCCCCCAAATATGCTCTGCTTAATACATTACCCTTAAATAAAAAGATAATTGCATATCCGTACTGTACAGTTTACACTGTACTCCTTTAGTGCTAGAATGTAAATACTGATGTTTCCACTGTATAGACTGTTCTTTAGTTCATGCACGGTTGTTTTCCTTGATGTAAGCCTATAAATACAGTAATAAATTAATTTAACTTACTGTAATAAAAATACAAGGCTACAAGATAAAAATACAAGAAGAACAAAAGGAACACTCAAGATGCTCCACTGGGGAAATTCTGGACTGGGGCTGCGTCAAAGTGCAGTAGCCAATCAGCAGCAAGGAGAAATAAATAACATTGAGTACAGCGGTATTTCATCGTCCCAAGACGCGCTTTCTCTGTGTTTCTTCCCACAGGACACATTTTATAGTTATTTTTTATATGGAAATGGAGCTGAATTACGTTAATATTTGTTACAACATTAGTAAATTACATTTTTCTTAATAATGTATCACTGAAATGCATAAATTATATATGGTCACGAATTAGTTAGGTTCTCAGAAAAAATCGGCCACTGCTGATCTGCGTTAAAGTGGGGGTTTACTGTACAATAGATATAGCTGTACCTATTAGGTGTAACTTGAAAACTCATTTGATGAAATTCCTAGCCACGTGTTTTCTCTTCTGTGCCATTTTCTTAAGCAGAAAACATTTAATAAACCGCCTTTAGTACAAATTTGACAGCCACTTTGAACACAGAACTAATAGGGCTGAGTGATTGATGAAGAGTGGACATGGGAGATGACCCGCAGACAAAGCAGAAGGCGTGTGCAGGAAGTGAATGAAGCTTTGCCCTTGACCGGCCTCATTACAAGACATGACCTCATCAAGCTGCACCACTACGATATTAATCAGGCTGGCCTCCTGAGGTCCTGTTTCGGGTTGTAGAGCCAGAGAGAAAGGACTTTTAAACCCAGGATGGGCTTCAGGTAGTTAACCTGGGTTCATGGTTTATGGCTGCTGAGCCGTGATTTGGAAAGAGGTCGCGTGTTTGGAGTGCTAAGAACCTTTAGGTGTTTAAAAAAAAATAATAAAAGGAACCCCATTTTAATCTTTATACCATCCATTTTCAGTAGCACAGCTAGTTCTAATGTACACTAATGTACTGATTCTAATGTACATGGAGAGTTTATTGTTCAGAAACAACAAACGGAAACTGATGTTTTAAACAAAAATTTAACAAAATTTTAACAAAAGAAATATCAAAATAAACCATATTGTTTCTCCTTTTTCCCTGTTGAAATGTATACTTTTTGTGGGCAATAGAACCTTCATAAGAATTGGTTTTATTGTGTCTAGAATGTAGCCTCTTTCTCCGGTTAATGCAGCTTCTTTATCACAGTGAAGGCTTTTCGGGGGAGCTGAGGCTTTACCTTCGGCTTTTTGTTAGTTTGCTGTTCATCGATTTATATTCTGTCAGCAAGGTCTATCCTTTTCTGTTGGATAATTGTAG
This sequence comes from Hemigrammopetersius urotaenia, assembly GCA_037974485.1. NCBI lineage: Eukaryota > Metazoa > Chordata > Actinopteri > Characiformes > Alestidae > Hemigrammopetersius > Hemigrammopetersius urotaenia. The sequence continues at coordinate 17,137 of JBBPDC010144168.1, forward strand.
AAATTTAAAAGGCATTTAAAATCATTTTTGTTGGGGTTTTCTACAGTCATGGATTCTATGATGGCAACATGTGGGGTGTTTTACAGCCAGGCTTCAGCCTGGAACTACTACGGACAGGTTTTTTCAAGAGTCAAAGTAGGAAAATGTGTTAATTCAAGTCCCTAGAACTGATGAACATTCAGAACGGAAACATTATCCTGTTAAAAAGTGGTATTGCAAACACCTTAAGCTTTACATTCAGTTTGGAAACGTTAGTATTTTTAAACATGTAAAGTGTGTCCCTGTGAAATATGGCCTAATCAATATGTCAAGGTCTTAAATATTGAGGCGTGGAAACTTTATAGATATTACTTTTATTCTATATTTTGATGAAACCAAAAAAAGGCCTTTAGCCCACTTTTCCTGCTCCCAAATGTTCAGTATGGTAATGGATCTGTCCTTTTTAAAGGTAGTCCAGTTTTTTAGCTGCCAGTTAGTCCAAATGTTTATAACATCATTCCAACTTCCCTCAAGACAGAAGGCTGCCCAACCTGTTACCACTTTTATACATTTACCTTCCACTGGTTTGCAGTATAATTCATGTATTGTAGGTGAATAAAATATGAATATCAAATAAAGCTTGATGTATCGCTTTGCTTGCTACTAAATGTTACTATGGGTTTGGGTTGTTTTGTTTTTTTGGTGTGCGCGTGTTTGGAGTCCAAATTTTGCTTCTTGACTTCATGGCTGGAGCTACAATGCTAACGTCCGGAACACTAGAAATCAATAGTCACCCTAACTTTTCAACCAACTGCATCCAGCTCTTCATTAAGGTGGAACAGGCTTGTGGATGTTATTTAAGACTCTGTACGACTCACTGTCAACTCTAAAAATGAGAAACTTCATTGCTCTATCAATTCTAGATCAGCACTCTTACTGTTGTGGTGGCGTGTGAAAACACCCTGTTGTCTAAATAGAAAACGTTCAGCTTGTGTTCTAAGTCAGTTTTGTTCCTCCATGAAGATCTGGATCATGTCTGGGTGGGCTGAGAGGGGCTTTGGGGACGTGTTTATGGAAAAGATTTGGGTGACTTGACTTCTAGTGAAATTAGCCTAAATTAGTTCTAAACTAAAGAAGCAAGATTTGGACTCTGAACACATCTTGACGGATCGACTACACCCAGAGTGAGTAAAAATCACATTTATTTACATCTTTAATTTTTCTTCTTTCTGTTCTAGACTCCTTCACACCAGCCACCCTTTTCCCTGTAATGTGTGTGGGGAAGCGTTTAAGCGGCGGAAAGAGCTCGACCTGCACGCGCTCGTGCACCAAGGTCAGAGGCCGACTTCACACCGGACCCTTCGCATATAATGAGCTGAACATAGTCTGATCTCACACACACACACACACACACACCTATATACACCACTGTCTTACTCTGTCACACTCAACATAATTATGGTGTTTACATTTCTCTCTGTCACTCTCTCTCTTTCTCACACACGTACGCATGCACACACACACACACACACACACATCCATGATATCATTAGATGAATGTTCCCTTATTGATTAAGGCTCTGGCAGAAATGAAGTGATGGGGTCAGAGGTTGCATTGATTAACTACGTCTATTGATAAGATCAGCTGCTGATCAGTCACTTTCTAATCAGCCTAATACCAAACTCTGCTGTGTGTGTGTGTGTATGAGGAGTTAATTGGTGTGAGTGAAGGCAGTTGTGTGCCGAGGGCTGGAAAGGTCGTGTGGGCTGACTCACAGTCTGGCTGTGAGTCTGATCTGCCGGACGCTTCTCGCCTGTTTATTTGTAAGCGTTTTATTCTCTTTCTCCTCGGCACCACAGATAAGGGCGAGAGAGCACTATGTTAATGTTTCTCTCTCTCTCTCTCCTCGCTCGCTCTTTCTCTCTCTCTCTCTCTCCCTCTCCCCTTCCAGATAAGAGGCGTGAGGTGTATGTTTATGTTTTTATGTCCCGTCTCCATCCTTTTCTCTTCCACCAGATAAGCAGCCGTGTGTGAGTTTGTGTGTGTTGTCGCTTCTTTAGATAAGTGACCAAGTGTTTGCTGTTTTTTCCTCTCTTTATCTGTTTCTTTTTCCTTTCTCTGTGTGTTCCTCTATCTTTATATCTATCTGTCTTTCTTTTTCTTGTCATTTTTCTATTTCTTTCTCTCCTTCTCATTTTTCCCGTTTCTTTCTCTGCTTTCTTTAGTTTCTTCTTTTTCCATTTCACTCTCTTTACATCTGTTTGTCTGTCTATCTATCAATCTGTCTTTTTTTATTACCCTCTTTCCATTCTGTATCTTTTTTCTTGCCCTCTTTCCATTTGAGCAAAACCAAAAGACACATGCTCTCTCGATTCTTTTTTTTTTTTTTTTTTATGTTCTTAATCTGTTGGTTGCTGTAATGGTTGATTTATTTCAGGTTACACTGTTATGAAAAATATTTTTGTGGTACCGTAACCTGCCTTGTCAAGATTTAGGTTAATAAATCTGTCCATTGATCTGTCTCTTCATCTTTTTTTTTTTTCTCTTCTCTACCTTTCCTCTGCTCTCATAAGGGATCTGACTGGTTGATTTGTGTGTATTAATGCACGTGCTTTGTATTTTAATCTTTCTCTCTCCATCTCTTTTAGATAAGGAACCGAAACTGTGTCCTCAGTGTGGTTCTCCGTTCCTGAACCAGGCCGTGCTGGACCTGCACCTGCAGCGCTGCACGGGGGAGCCGCCACAGCGCCGGCGCCACAGAGGCCAGGGCCGTGGACGGGTGGGCGGACAGCTCGAGTGTGACATGTGCGGCCACCGCTGCGTCACGCAGGACGGCCTGGACCTGCACCGACTCTCCCACACCGGCCAGACGCCCCTGCGCTGCCCACTCACACCCTGCAGGCGGCGCTTCGCCTCCAGCTCCGCTCTGGCCGAGCACGTCCTGGCGCACTGTCGTGGCGCGATGGGCAAACGTACCGCCCCCCGTCGCTATGCTTGCGAATTCTGCGGAAAGGAGTTTGCATACGCGTCCACGTTTGCAGTGCATATGCGCACACACACCGATGAGAGGCCTTTTGAGGTAAGCCCAAATTTTAAGGTTTCAAAATTGTTAGGAGTTTTCACATTAGATTCTTTTTCAATTTTGGCTAATTTGGTTCCTTTTAAAATTGGTATTTTATACTTTGGTCACAAGGGGGCGTTACACAATGTCCTGCTTTTATATCTAATGGTGAAACTTGCTTTATGGAAGCAAAATGGTCCCATCGTTTCCAGCTTATTTGGGTTCCAAGCAGGTTCACAGTGAATTTTATTTTATTTATAAAATGCTTTTTACAACCGCAGTTGTAGCAGCTTTACAGAATCCATGTCCAATCCCCCGTCCAAACTACTGAGGTGAGGAAAAAACCTCAGGAGGAACCAAGACTCAAAAGGAGAACCCATCCTCCTTGGGTCGACCCAGAGAGAAAGACAGAGAGCCCTTATTAGGAAAACTAACAATAGGCCTTAGTGTACAGTGTAATACTGATGGAGACGTTGGTCTTTTTATGGCCAATGGAGCTTGTACAGTAAGAGTCAGCAGAGGTCATTTTTGCTGGAATAGTCTCTAGATCACAACAACAGGAATACAATCTCTGCTGGAGATATGAACCGCAGTGGGGCGTCGAATGCACCTGAACCCATCAAGAGACCCCAACGATTGAAGATTTGGGATGAGGTGGTGATCTGGGGCCCCAATGGTGATTAGTGTTAATTTGGCATGAACCCTGACAGCAGCACAGTTTGTCTGGAAGATTCTCAGATTTTGGCACCGACCAGACAGGAAGGTTCTTGACACCCATCCCTATAGACGGTAATTAGTACTGGAATAATAGTAATGAAATAGACAGTAGCTGGTAGTGAATTAATTGCATTCAGAAATGAATGCAGGTGAATCATCGCCTTCAGTCTAATGCCCCACTTTTTAAAATCTGTTGTTTCTCTTGCTGATTTTAATATGTTGGTAGTGCAACTAGCAAACTTGTTTGTGGGAAAACCATGTAGCTCTAACCTCAGTAGGCTATACTTGCCACCTGTAGTAACAGTATTACTGTATGTTATTTTCAATCACACAATAAGTGTACGTGATTACAAGATGAATGTGCAGTGAAAGAAATGAAGAGCACAATTTTTGGACTTTTCTTTCAATTGTTTTTGGCTTGAGCTGTGCAAGATAGATAGGTTCAGTGATCATTACAATTTTAAGGGCTTCAGCGTTTAATTTTATAGCTCATAAAGCTGTGAAAATGAAGAAATGCTAGATATGTTCAGAATGATGAACAGAGCTGTGAAGATTACAGAACTGCTAGGATGAGGATTTTCAAAATATTTCAGAAGTGAAGATCAAACCTCAAGGCAGATAACTGGACATAGTTTTAATGTAAATAGACAATTACAGTATATTATGTCATGATCATAGAAGAGTAATAGAATTCTTGCAATTCTGTATTGAAAGTCTATAAGATGCTTTTAATAAATAGCTTGCAATATTTAAATCTTTATTGAATACGTGATTATTGTATATGAGATAAACATAGTGTAATTGATTTCACTTTTGAATGGTAATGTACATTATTTTGTAAAGCTCTAGTAGGCCTCTGTTATTTATTGCCATCTATCATTATTATTTCATTATTTGATTAATAATGAATGAATAACAGGGTGTTTTTGTATGTCTTTGGTAGATCAGAGTTGTTCATAAAAGACTTTTCAAGTCAGGTTCAGGTTTTTACTTTGGGGTTTGCGATTATGCGGCGCTGATATCACAGACGGTCCAGCCGCAGCGTTTCTTTCTGCATGCACCAGATATTGGTCTTGGTGTTGCCTCATTTTTTGAGCCCATTAGTCAAACTGATTTATTCTTCCTGTGGTCATTAATTGAGATCAGATTTGCTCTTATGAAGTGTCTGAAAACACCCGAGCTTTGATTTGTAAGGCATTAAGAATTCACACTGAATATAAATAATGTATGGGCCACACTTTTTGTAAAACCTGTTTTATGAGTAGTCGCGCGGTTATCAGCCGAAGCAGTGCTGTGCTAATGCTGCCTGTTTGATGTTATCCTCGCGTTAATCTAATTTGTTGAAATACCTCGTAGAAGAAATTGCTCAAACGCCTTTCTTTCCTGCTCCTCTGCAGTTTCTTTGTGTAAAGGAGAAGAGATGGCTCAGGCTCTTGCGGTGAATAGATAAGGACTGTTGCGTCCAGTTTAGCCTCGCTGCCAATTTTGCCTGGAGAAATGGAGATATGGAATCAGCCTTTCCGCTCGGGGATTTGGAGAGTGTTCCAAATAGTTGTTTTCTTCAAGCAAATTAAGTAACAGAGTTGTAATTATGTGGTGGTATATTTTTTCCTTCACAATTGAGTGTGGGACTACTCAGTATTCTGGTTCTCTTCAGTTCTGTGGTAAAATTGTACAGAGTCCAGTTGGCTGTGGTTAGAATGCATTGAAATGATCTTATTATGCGAGTAAGCTGATTTTTAGGATAATTGTGGAGTATGTTTGTTTGCAGATTTGAGCCTCACTTGGAGAAAAGAAATAAACACTAATCCCAAAGCTACATTTTGCTTTATGCAAGAACCTGAAGTACTGTGTTACATAGTCACAAAGTTGGCATGGTCAGTTAACGAATACACAAAATCCGACTGTTTAAAAATGATTGATAATGGGCTGTTTTGAGGAAGTTTTGATAAAGTGATTGTTGTTTTGTTCTTTAGTCTTTGGTGGTTGATAAATGAAGATTTTCCCCACAATTTTAATCGTGGCCCATTTCACCCACTAGTTAGGAACTCCCCCAGCTACTACCAAATTATGGAGAGTGAAGTCTAGCATGAGCTTCTGTCAAGTCATTTGAAGCTTCACCTCATCCTTTGAAGACATCATTGAATGGTTCAACACACAGATGCCCCTGCTTCCTCGCATCGCACCGGGGAGTGAGGGCAATTATGATCTGTTGGATTCCCGGCCACAGATGGGTGCTGCACCTTTGGGGATTGTACTTACAATCTGTTGATGTCAGGATTCCCTAAAATTAAACTGTAGGGAGAAGCCGGAACGAGCACTTGTAATGTTTATTTGATTGCTTTCTTACTTAGTTATGTTAGATGGTTTTTATTGCTTAGTTATAACCTTTAATGTTCTCTTTAATTTATTGTCACTAGATTGCACCATCTCAGACATTTCAGGGGCAGATTTCACCATATAACTGTGTTTGTGGCAAATAAGGAACCATAAATCTTGAATCAGCAAATTCTACACAGGGTTACAATCGGCTTTATTCAGGGAAGAGGTTTAAATGTGTAAACTAGAATTTTGAGCAGTATAAATATTCATAGTTATCTTATATGTGTGGGGAATGTCATCCAGTAAAAGTCTCTGTCTCTCTCTCTGTCTTTCTCTGTCCCCTCTCTCTCTCTCTCTCTCTCTCTCTCTCTCTCTCTCTCTGTCTGTCTTCTCTCTCTCTCTCTCTCTGTCCCCTCTCTCTCTCTCTCTCTCTCTCTCTCTCTCTCTCTC
>JBBPDC010144189.1:0-23655 GCA_037974485.1 Hemigrammopetersius urotaenia
TCTCTCTCTCTCTCTCTCTCTCTCTCTCTCTCTCTCTCTCTCTCTCTCTCTCTCTCTCTCTCTCTCTCTCTAATAATGCATATTATGTTTTTTCTCAGGCGCTAAAGTACATTAGTCAAAACAATAACCAGCCTATATTACACTTTAGCAAAACTTCCCCTCTTCTCTTCGAAACCCTCTACATCAATCAAAACATTAAATCCAGTACATGCTATGAATCTTTACACCTCAAACAGAAACAAAACAAAAACACATGCAAGCAATCAGGGACACAAGAATGAGAAAAAACATGTTCACGTTAGGTACAGTAGTTTATTGGGCTTTATCCAGTATAGTGAAATACTGGAATACGGTATTACAGTATAGTGAAATATATTACAATATCACAGTATAGTCAAACACAGTATTATACTATTACAGTAAAGTGAAATATTGTATTACAGTATTACATTATAGTAAAATATAGTATTACAGTATTACAAGCATAGTGGAACACTGGATTACACTAAAGAAAGAACGAAAGAAAGAAAGAACAAATGGATGGATGGATGGATGAATGAAATAATTAATGCACGAATGAATCCACATGTCCACAAATGACAGTTTCCTGATAAATAAAGAGAGTAAAAATGAATGAATTTCGTTTTTTAAATAAAATCAAAGGAGTGATCATTAGCAGAAGTTCAGGTGGGCCACAGCTGGAACAACGTAAAACTGTTTAGTTGGATCCCAAGACTGAAAAAAACATCATCCTGAAATGATCTGTTTTGTCTCTGATAAAGAGACGTTAGTATAATCTATAGATCGCAGTATGACACCATAATACATTAGTAAGATTCTGCTCTGATGTAATGCAGCAGGTGTTTAATCCTCCTCACACTTTGATTGACTGCATCAAAAGGGCTTTTCTCCATCTTTCAAAGAAGTAAGAGCTTAAAAGGTTGAATAAATGCCAAAAGACTGAAATCCTTCTGCCCCTCTGGAATGAAAGGGTAAAAAATAGACATTTACTTGTTGAAAGCTACGAGGGAAAATAATTCCCAGAACATTGCACTTACAGATCAGAGAGGATTTATTGCCAGCTCACCCAAAAATAAGTGTCCCATATCATGATTTTTTTAAAACATAGAATTTAATGTAGTATATAAAGATAAAATGTACAATTTGTGCCTTAGTCCTTAGAGTCCATTTATAAAATTTAAGCAGCAAAAAAGAGACCTTCAGTCTGGGCTGCTTTTAGAATTACACACAATACAGATAACCAACCAGGACACGTCTTTAAAGTCCAGAAAAAAACAGTCCTTTTGAAAAACAAGTCTGTTGGTGGTATGCAAATTTCAGAGGAAAAAAAGATTTAAGATATGAGCTCCTGGAGGATATATATCCTTAGTGTCCTCATAATAACTGTATATCCATATTCTAAACTAATAAATACACTATATGGAGAAAGGTATTGGGTCACACCTGCTCCTCAGTGTTTGGGCTTCTAGTGAAGGACAATCTTAATGCTTCAGACATTTTGACAATTTGGACAACGTCATGCTTCCAACTTTGTGGACACAGTTTGGGAAAAAACTTTTCTATTCCAGCATGACTGTGTCCCAGTGCACAAAGCAAGCTCCAGAAAGAAATGGCTGTATTAGTTCCCTGTGGAAGAACTTGACTGACCCACACAGAACCCTAACCTCAACCCCATCCATCCAAACTGCTACAGAGATTGTGAGTCAGGCCTTCTCGTCCAAAATCAGTTATAAATGCTTATAATGCAATTACAATGCTTAACTTATAAATGCTCTACAGAATGAATGCACAAATTATCACAGAAACACTCCAAAATATTGTGGAAGCTGTTATAGCTGCAAAGAAGGGACCAACTCCACATTAATGTATTTTAATCCAATGTCATTAAAGTCCCTAGTGATGTAATGGTCAGGCGTCCTAATACTTTTGTCCATGTGTTGTAGGCGTTGTGCGTTTTCTGCAGGAACAGGTGTGATGCTGCAGCAGTACTCGGTGATGTCCGACAGAGGACGCTGTTTGATCAGTTGTTTGGTACAACGGTGTTCGAACGGTTAAGAGCTTTTCATCATTTACTGACTGGCTGATTATTAAAGGGGACATATTATGCAAAACTCACTTGAGCTATAATAGGTCTATATGGGCTATACAAAATATTTTCATGAAGTTCTTTGCACAAAATCGCTCTCACATGAAGAGATCTGCTTTATTATTGACAGTTTCAGTCCCTTTCAAAATGAGCCGTTTAATGCAAATAAGTTTAAATTCTGGATTTTACACAAAATCCATGTCTTTAACACCCATGAAAGTGTTTCTTTCTTTCTTTTCTTTCCTTCCATCCATTAAATTTGTGACAGTGCTTCTAGCCTGTATGGTGGCCAGGCTGAAGGAAGGAAGGGAGGGAGAAAGAAACAATGAGATACACTAGATGGATAAATATACTGGGAAACTTAACACACGTGAAAAAGGCAGAAATGCTATCCAGCCCTATATGTTTGACCATGAATCAGACTCAGAGAAAGATGAACACAACACTTCATGTGTGACTTGCCTTTTCCTGTAGCCACAGCACTCTGCGTCTTATGCGTGCTCGGAAACCAGCAGACAAAAATGACCGATCATCAACTAATCTAGTGTGTGGGAGCTTGACAGATGAGGGGCTAAATTCCTTAGTGTGGTTTCACAATTAGGGAGCAATCTAAATGGCTCATTTTGAAAGGGACTGAAACTGTCAAGAATAAAGCTATTGAGATCTCATTATGTGAGAATGATTTTGTGCAAAGAACCTCATGAACATGTTTTGTATAGCCAATAGACATATTATAACTTTTTTTTTTTTTAAAGTGAGAGTTTTGCATAATATGTCCCCTTTAACTTCCCTAAAATGAAGCACTTGAACCTAAAGTATTGACTTAAACCACAATTTAATTCAATTCAAAGAACAAGCCTGACTGTGAGTGTGTACACAGCGTGTGGAGGTAGCTCAGTGGGTAGGATACTTGCCTCTGTAGGATACTTGCCTCTGGACCAAGTGGTCACAGGTTCGAATCCTACCTTCAGCACCACCACTGGGTCTCTGAGCAAGACTCTTAACCCCAAGTTGCTCCAGGGAGAGACTGCCCATAGGTAGGGAATGAAAGTCGCTTAGGATAAGTGCTGTAAATGTGTACAGTACTGCCAATAGATTGAAACGATAAAAGATGTATCAGTCAGATTCTCCTCTTAGTATACTTTTATTATGGGTATAATTTTTAAGTTGTACTATTTCCTTACTTAATATATTTCTAGTCTGAGTATATTTTATTATATATTCAGGTATTTTTATTCTGTATTGTTCTGTCTTGTCTGAGTGTGCAGTCGTGATGTGAACAATTTCCTCCGGGATAAATAAAGTTTTCTGATTCTGATTCTGATTCTGATTAGGTAAAAGAAATAAGTAAATACAAATAAAGATTTAAGTAATAATAATATTCATACTACTACTATCAATACTGAAATAAAAAATAGCAGCAGACTAGTCTATAATAATAATTTCAGTGGTGTTTTTGTGTCAGTGATCTCAATAATGATAATTTCAGCAAAAATTTAATAACATAAGTAATTTAATGCTATTAATAACATTAATAAAAACATTATTATTGTTGTTGTTTTGTTGTTGTTAGCATTGTGGTTATTATTATAATTATTATTATTATTATTATTGTTGTTACTGTTGCTGTGAATATTATGCTAATGTAGTAACATAAGATTGTAATGGAATACAGACAGAAATAGAATATACAGTACTACAGTAGCGTAAATATACAGAGTTGGTCCCACTTTGCAGGTATAACAGCTTCCCCTCTTCTTGGAAGGCTTTCCATAAGATTTTGTAGTTTATGTGGGAATTGGTGTCCATTCATTCTGTAGAGCATCTATGAGGTCAGACACTGATGTTGGACCAGTTCCAGTTCATCCCAAAGGTGTTGGATGGGGTTGAGGTCAGGGCTCTGTGCGGCCAATCAAGTTCTTCCACACTGAACTCATCCAGCCATGTCTTTATGGAGATTGCTTTGTGCACTGAGGCACAGTCATGCTGGAATAGAAAGGGTTCTTCCTCAAACTGTGTCCACAAAGTTGGAAACATGGCATTGTCCAAAAAGTCTTGGTCTGCTGAAGCATTAGGAATGTCCTTCACTGGAAGTAAGACGCCTTACACAAACCCTGAGAAACAGGTGTGTCCCAATACATTTGTCCACATAGTGTGCGTTTCTTTATGCCCCGCCCCCTTCTTGTTAGTCCAATCAGAGTGGAGGGAGCCTCAGCGGTCAGAGAAACACAGTGGACTGTTCTCCAGTCGTTATTTGGGTGTCTGGTGTTTAGGAGCAGAACCTGTCGAAGGAACTTGGTCTCACCTTTATAATTTCAGCTCATTCTCATTCTGAAAATAAATAGACAAAGAAATAAAAGGAGGAAACCATTCTTTCAAACACCTGCTGGAACTAGAAAAAAACTTTTCTCCCTTTACTGGAGTCCAAGAGCCCTGTTGATTCAGGTAAACAAAAGTTTGGCTTGATTTTTTGTGGTTAGTTTAGACTCAAACTAGCACCATACATGTCTTGTTTATGCAAGAGAAATATTTTTAAATGTCATTCTTTAAAGCTTGTTCTCAGTCTTTCTGTCTTGTGTTATCCTTGCGAACAGATTTTTAGCTTTGTTCTATGAACAGGTGTTTATTATCAGTGCATGCTACAAATATACGTAGGAGAGAGATGTGAAGTCATCGAGAGTAGCGAGGTTTAGACACTAGACTGTGTTCAAAAAATCTACAGGAAAGAATTCCAACCCCTGAATATTATTGTAGTGTGGTTTATAAAGCTTAGAGAGAAGGTACTTTGTAAGGACTGTTAAGATGAATGGTACTTTTGAAGGTTAGTGACTGAGCCACGTTGCTGTCCACTGTAAAAAATAAAGCATATTCTCACTTTTCCTCTTTTTCTCTCATATAAAGCAGTATCAGGTCTGATAACTGATTTACAGTTTGTGTCCATATAAGTTTTCTAAGTTTTCCTCTTTGATCTTCATCTTCAATGTGAAAACAGGTGTAGATGTTATATAGTGTCTTATTTTTCTTTATTCTATCTAGGATCCACAGTGTAGTTTAGATCAGTGTGATCTGTGTGTGTGTGTGTGTGTTGCTGGAGTTTCATAGGAACCAGACCAATGACTTTATTTGAGATAAAACTGCATGTCATAATTACAGTAACCCCATTCTAACATTTTAAATCATGCGATCAAAGTACAGTTGTCACAGGTGTGTGAGTGGAGCTGTGTATGTGTGTATGTGTGTGTGCGTGTGTGTGTGTGTGTGTGCTACTGTGTGAATTTGTTGTTAATTAAAAGTTGACATACAGCACACACACTCACACGCATGAATCTGATCCTCACATCCCACTGTATCCATATTCACATACACTTATCCACACACACACACACACACACACACACACACACACACACACACACACTCCACTCTACAGAGCACAGACAGAGGAGCTGTTGTTTAATCCTCTGTCTCAAACACACACACTCTCTCTCTCTCTCTCACACACACAGACACACACACAGACATTGTTTCTCTCGTTCTCCTCTTTCACTGTCTTTCTATCTCTCACTTTTTCCTTCTGTTGCTTTCTTTTCCTTTCTTTCATTCTTTCTTTCTTCTTCCATTTCTTTTTTTCTCCCTCTCCCCCCCCCCCCCCTCTCTCTCTCTCACACACACACACACACACACACACTCATTGTCCCCCAGTGCCTACCCTCTGGTTACTATGGTAATCATGTTCAGGCTAAGTGCAGCCTTGACTTTTCTCTCCCACGGAGTGCAGAGAGGGGTGGGGGTGTGCCTTGGTAGGTGCCCAAAGAGAGACAAAAACACACACTCCTCCCTGCCCCAACCAAAGCTCTGTCTGCATTCCCCCCCGCCGGCCAGCAGCTTCTATCAGACACAACACAGGTCACTAAACCATTTCAGTCACACAGAATCACCACAAACAGTTTAACTACAGGCTTATTTGTGACAGTAGGTGTATGACTCGCTGTTATCTGTAAACATGGACTAAAGTACAGACAGCTGTCACACTTAAAGATGGCTACTACTGTACAGATATGTTGCATGGTCAGCTAATAATTTTAGCAATAATAATAATAGGTACAGAATTGCAGAAGTGCATTTTTAAGTAGAAGTGTTGTACTTACACTAGCGTAAGTCGCTTACCTATCCTAACACAGCTGTACAATCATAATCTAGAACATAAAAACACAGTGAAAGGACATAAGTACCCTGTATGTGTACGCTGTACTATAGTAACAGAAAAAATGACAAAACATTTGTAAACCGCTTGTGCTTCTAATAGTCTAAAATGGCACATACTCTGGGATGCCAACTCCCTCACTCATACACCAAGCTACTGCGTATTCCTCGCGCACAACCAAACTAGTAATGGGAGAGAGCATCATAAACGTAGCCTGAGAAGCCCCTTTATGCACATCTTTCCCAAAAATAACCATCAGAAGTACAATAGGAGCACCTCAAATAGCTACTAAAGTACTAAGTAGCTAATAGGACTGTAGTGGACCTTCACAATGCATCCAGTATCTATCAGCAAAGTAACTAAACCTTGCTCTTCTCTTTTTGGATCAAAAAAACTCCAAAGTGTGTTGAGTGAGCACCAGTAATGCAGTCTACAAGCTGAACCAACACAACTAAATCAACTTACTCTCAGAAAGTGAATTAGGAATAAAATATTATGGACTGAAGGAAGAAGGAAGAAACAGATTCATTTCCTCCCTGATACTGCTGGCTAGCCTATGTAAGATGACACACTTGCAGGAGGTTTTTGTTATTTCAGGAGTTTTGGTGGGAAATGCGACCAAAAGTGACACTGAGTGCAGTGTAGCTTTTGATCCTCAGCCAAACAGAAATAGTTCCAGAACATGGTGCTGGATTCAGCCTCATAGTCAAGACAGAAACAGTTCATAGAAGCCTTTTCAAAGTCCATCATAAAGTAAAGCAGGGAAGCCCGGGAATTGCCAGGTCCAGCTGCTTCGGTCTACCTGGTCAGTGTCTTGCCAGGTTTACTAGTTCTAACAACTCTGTTTAAGAAGATATAGACAAACAAAACAACAAACTGTACTAAGCAGTAGGCACGATAGAGAACAGACATTAGATTCCAGTTCAGGCTGGGAGAGAGAAATGCAGAACAAGTGTTGACAGTCAGATGAGCAGGAGAAACCAAAGCAAGCGGGTGTAAAATGTTTGTATGTCGCTTGTGAACTCACCACAGCACACAGTGTGAACAGCACAAAATGTGTTCTCTGCATTTAACCCATTCATGGGAGCAGTGTGCGGAGACGGTATTTTGCTCAACCGTACCTCAGAGGTGCCACTAGTAGTCCTGGGATTCGAACCAGTAACCTTCTGATCATATAGGCAACTCCTAAACCATTCGGCCACCGGCTGCCCCTCTCTGAGAAAAGGGGGAGAGGGAAGACGGCTGGCCGGGGCACGACATACGAGACACGGCTGTGACAGTACCTCCTGGCCGGTGATGGAGGATCTCGAAACATGGAGACTGGCGACAAGTGACCTGGAGGACAGAGAGGCCAGTGGTAAGGGACAAGGGAGTTGAACAGCCAACGATGAGGGAGCATGGGACTCAAGAGGCTGTCGGCGGGGCACCAGGAAACACAGACGCCTGCAATAAGAGACATGGGAACTGGGCAGCCTATGGCAGGTGATCATGGGACTCATAGGCTGTTGGCAGGGAGCAGGATTCTGGACAGCTAGCTGCTCAGAACCAGGGAACTCAGTTCCTGGCCATAAGGAACAAGGGAACTGGACAACTAACGGCTGGGGATCATGGGACTCGTTGGTGAGGGACCCAGAGGCTGGGAGGCCATCGGCACTGGGCCAGTGAACTGAGGACCAGGTACCTAGACAACCACATCGCAGGACAAGGAGGCGTGGGCGCCAGCTGCTCGGAACCTGGCATGGCTCACGAGACACAGCCTTGATAGATACACTTTAGTAAAATTAAAAGTAAAAGGATTCAGTTTTTCTCAAAAATATAAATGCTTCAAAATGTTTCTATATTACTATAGAAACATTTATATATTACTAGTTACTATATACCTCTGCCATTAATCAACTCCAATGGAAAATATTATTGATTTATGCCCTGCTTGGCTGTTTTTGAGACTTAAATGTACCTTTACTCCTCAGAGCATTAAGAAAAAATCAGCAGGAAGCAGCTAAGCGCTTTGTAGCTTCAACACTCAGCTTCAACAAAGTATCCGTCTTGGTATGAAAAATATAGCTAAGGCCAGATTTAGGCAAAATAAGTTTCTTTCTCGAACTACAGTTAAAGGCTTCATTTTCAGACTCTTTTGGTCTAAAGGTGATTTATATTCCTGAGTGAAGATGAGTGCTGACATCACAACAAGGAGATAAAATGAATGACCCTTAGCCTTTATTATCCTGGACAAAAGTCAACACTGTTCTCTACATGTACATATTTTACTGTAGAAATGTGCCATAGTCGCTAAAGCATGTGTTTATTTCCATTTGTATTGTGTTTTTTTATTGTGTTCACTGTTTAGTTTCGTCTTTCATTATCCAGAAGATCTCATCAGGCGATCAAAGACAGTGAAACACTTAATTCTACTGTTAATGTGGCGTTGTTGCTACCAAATCAGCATCCTTGCCTGATTTGCATTAATAAAATGCACCCCTTCTTTCAAATAATCTGTATAGTAAGTTGAACTGGGAACTGAAAAGAACATATGATTTATCACTTGACACAAAACAAATCTGTGGGAAATAGAAATAAAAGCATTTGTGTGATGTTAAACAAAACAATACAAACAGACAATCTAGCCCTCAGTGCACTCTGGACTTTTTGGAGAAACAGACAATGAGAGGGATTCAGCTTCACTCCCACTGGCCACAACTCTGAACTGTGTGTGTGTGTGTGTGTGTGTGTGTGTGTGTGTGTGTGTGTGTGTGTGTGTGTGTGTGTGTGTGAGAGAGACAGACAGACAGAGAGAGAGAGAGAGAGAGAGAGACTTAGTGAGAGAAGATTCCTGGTACCGTCGTCCCCATTACGCTTTCTCTTCTTACCTCACACTACTGAACACACCCTGATAACACAGACTTCACTCTTACAGTACATACTGATTCATGTTGGTGCACACGTTGCCATTTTCTGAGTATGATCATCCAAACTCATGTGTTGTATTACGTTGTTTTTTTTTTTTAATTATTCCATTATTGCAAATTATGAGATGAACCACTAGCAGCAACTGATTTTTGTATTCATGGAGCAGGTTATTAAAAAACATTGTGCTGTTGTTTGAGCTTCTCTTTGACAATTATGTTGCTTTTCCCACTGTAAAACAACTGCAGTGCTGGGTATAAGAATGGTTAATTATAATTTTTATGTGTCACAAATATTGATCCAAACACCCCTTAATCATGTAACCATAACATTCAGCCTACAGTGGATCAATGATTTCTTAAAATACACTTTAATAACAAATATATTCATGTTTTAGATTCAGTTTGTCATGGCAAGCTGACATCCTTTTACATAGCCTTTGGTGTCTATAAGTTTTAGCATTAGAGCACTTGCTAAGCTAGCCTAGTTAGTGATAGTTATAGCCTCAGAGAACAAAGTGAAAGTGACCATTCCATCATACATCACAAAATTCTTCCTCTGTATTTAACCTATTTACCAAGTGAAGCAGCAAGCAGCTAGGAATACAGCACCCAGAGAGCAGTGTGTGGAGACTCGAGGTGTCACTAGCAGTCTTGGGATTCGAATCTACGACTTGCTGATCGAAGAGCGAGCGCCCTAACAACTAGGCTTCCAGCTGTAGAAACACAAGGTGGATGTTTGCGATGATCTAGCCAGTGAGCAAATTCCTTAGCACATAACTCCTCAGATCATGTCAGTTTAAGTCTCATCAAAAACAGACTTACTGTATGTGGTTTCAGACACTGTATGTCATACTCTTTCCTCTAAACACGAACAATTTTGGCACGGCAAAAAATGGATTTTTCTTTAAAGTCATGCACTAAATTGCTTATGTCTTTTGGCAGGGATCTTCCTCACCATCATTGAGCTATGTTTGAAAAGCAGCCATACGACAGCCCACCCATGTATAGCCCGCCATCTAATGGCTTCGGGCCTCCAGGTAGCTTCCAGCCCCCACGGACTGAAATGGATGATTACCCTCCCCCTCCTGGGTCTTACTACGTGGGAGAGGAAGTTCCCCAGCACTTCTACAAATGGTCCTCCCCACCTGGTATCATCAAGATAATGGAAGGTGCAATTGTGGTCTTGTGCCTGGGTATTTTCGCCTGTGTCGCATCTACACTGGTCTGGGATTTGCAGTATGGTTACGGTTATGGATCTGGGCTCGGATACGGTACTGGCTATGGTTCTGCATATGGGTATGGATCTGGTTATGGATCTGGCTACGGCTACGGAGGAATTGGTTCTGGCTACTATGGAAGCGGATACTACAATTATCCAACACCTTACACCGCCAAGAGTGCAATGATTGCAATGGCAGCCATTAACTTTGTGGCGGCATTGGCTTTCTTTGTGGCAAGCTTCTCCAAAACCAGGGCTGTGAGAGGCAGGAAGTTCTTCCTGGCCGTGCTGGTGTGCAGCATCATTCTTGCCGTGCTTCAGGGCATTATTAACATTGTCTATATCGTGGGGGTGAACCCCATGGCTCAAAGCTCCTCCAGCATGCTCTACAACCCCATGCTAATGATGTGCCAGAGTTTATATGGGAACAGTGTGACGGGAATGGGAGCAGGATTCCCGCTCTACAACCAGTACCTCTACCACTACTGCTACGTCGACCCTCAAGAGGTAATGGCTAGCTTTGCACTTTTTCTCCTATACCCCAAATGTTCATGATGAGCCAAGACTTGTTTGGTGTCTGAAGTTTGGTTCTTTAGTCTTGTATTGATGCAACAAGGCTTGCATAAAGGGATATAACTGGTAATTCTTACAGCAGCAGATTAGCGTGGTGCTGAGTGCATGCCTAAGTCGTCTCAGACTTGACTCCTTAAGTAATCTAAAATAGACTTGTATATGTGATTTCTTATATTCCGTCACATACTGTTATCAATCAAAATGGTACAGTTACTAAAACAAATAGAAGCAGATTGCTTAAGGCTTCAAAATGGCTACTACATTTTCAGTTAATTGTACTTTTATCCATTTTATACTGTAATGCAGTAGAAGACTCCACAGAGAAACAAGCCTTTAAACACTACTTAACAATTTGCTATAGTTTGAGGTAAGTGTGTGATGATTTAGGTAACTTTCCAGCTGCAGTAGCCTTGTAGCCCCAGTGCAAAGCTAACCCTGGGTCAGTAGGAAAAAAAACACTGAGAAAATGTCCTTTTGGTGCCTATTTTGTACTCATTCGCAGTTGAGTGATAACACAAATATGCAACATGAAGGTACTCAATCATACATTCACCTAAAAAATAGACAAGGAGAAGTGTGAGGGCACAAACCATAGAGAATATAATCAATCCTGTAATTTGCTATTTTTGTTTAAGAATCATGGTTTTAATTCCCTGGGTAATTTAAATGTACCCCTGGCTTTAAGCTTGTAACACCACTTTAACATTCACCACAACCACTAGTCTCACAATGGTTATCTTATTCTCAGCCAAAATCTGAAATATTTATTTAAAGTAGACTTTTGTTTAAGTCATTCCATCTTGCATTCAGAGTACAGTAGTATTGACATTGATGTCATATCTCAAGCAGCTACAGTTACCCAACAAGTCTTGATCAGTTTAGAACATTTGAGTTGTCTGTGATTGTTTCCCACTTTTCACTTTTTGGTATAATTTATATTGACCTTTCTCAAAGGGAAGTAAAATTGGTCCAGAAAACTTATATTAACTATAAAATGTGCTTAGTATCATTAGAGGTGTAGGCTACATTAAGACATATTTGTTGCATAACAGGTAGCAGACAGGGATGAATTAAACTTTTATTTAATATGTTTCATTTTCAAAGGGAAAAAAACAGTGTATCTGTACATAGGTACAGGAATAAGGACTGGAAGGAATGCTGCTGCACCTTAAATATACATATTAGAGACCCATTTAGCAGATGATGTCTACATCTAGCAATGTGCAGCTACTATGGTTACTATGGATGTAAACATCTTTGATTTATGCAAGAAGGCAGTTTTCTTTAGCATCCATTTTGCCAGACAGCTCATAGGCAACTCCAGAAAAAAATCATTAGATAAGAAATATTTCCTGAAGGATGCACTAAAAAGTTATTTTAATGTTATTGTTTAAATTGCTCTGCCATAAGTAGTATCACGCCCAGGGGAAACACTGAAAATTCCATAGATGTGCCAGCAGACATGAGTATAATCTTAGTCATTGTAAAATAAAACATATAATTTTGATTCAGATATAATTCAGAATCACCAAAAATCATATGTGACTTTGTTGTAGTATTGCTGAAGTAGGGTTGCCAGGTGTGGAGCTCTGTTGATACTGTCAACTGGGTGTGGAGATGGATTACCCTTGTTAAAGTAGATAAAGTGTACTGTACCATTGGGCCTTTCCCTCTGCTGTGCAGCGTTCCTATATATATTCCAATAATCAGAATCCAGTTTTACCACATTTGAAATCTGCCTATCATTACGCTATAGTGCTGCGATCTAAATCTAGTATGTATATCTGTTAAACAGATATTTGTGTTAAACATATGTTTCATCCACCTCTTTCTCTCTCTCAGGCTGTGGCGATGGTGTGTGGGTTTTTGGTTGTGATAGCACTAGCTGTGGCTGCGTTCTTCTCCTACAAGACGAGGAGTAAAATCTGGCGCTATGGAAAACCCAACGTTTACTGGGAGGAGCCACTAACCCGGGGACCTGAGGGCAGAGACGTGGAGGACTGGGTAAGAACTTAAATCCAGGGAATGTCAGAGACGTTTGCTGTGGGACACTCTTCAAGACGATGCCAGTTAAATCAAGTAGTTTATGTGCTGTACTATGCCAAAGATTTTCTGACCATCAGTCAACAATGAAGAAATTGACCACGTTCTGCTCAGGCCCTCCATCAGCTTCTCTGACTTTCACTTGTTATATGAACTTTTAACATTCATTTAACATTTCTTTTTAATCAACATATCTCAACATAAAACACATTACAGTAATATATTTTGTTTTGTATGCCAAAAACCCCTACGGGCTTTAAAACATATTTGATGAATAGATCACTTTTTGTTGCTTTGGGAAATCATTCATCAAACATTGTTCATGTTCTCGTGGAGTACCGCAAGGTTTTGTTTTAGTACCTTTTCTTTTTTCTCTGTACATGTTACCTTTATCGAGTACTGGTGCATCAAGTCAAATGTATTTATAAAGCACATTACCACACACAAAAGGTCATTCAATGTGCTGTACAGGAATAGAATAAAAAATAAAAACATTAAAGGGGACATATTATGCAACACTCACTTTAGTTATAATAGGTCTATGGGCTACAAAACATCTTCATGAAGTTATTGTCACCAAATCAGTCACATTAAAAGATATCCCCAGTTTTATTCTTCACAGTTCCAGTCCCTTTCAAAACGTCACGTTGGACGCATGGCCTAGTGAGACGCCCCACTAGGCCAATCTGTCATCTGTCGAGACCCTGTCCACTAGCCTGTTGCTTGTCACCCCTTTCAGCTGCCATCTTAGGTCTTTGCAGCTCCCAAATTTAAAAGCTCGAAAAGAAATATTTTTGTTTGCGGTTCGACTCATTTCAAACTTAAGAAGTTTCTTATACCAGAGAAAAAAATCTGTAAATGTATGTTCAAACAGCAACAAGGATGAAATACTGGATTGTATATTCACTTGTGTTTTATGTGCTGAATGCAGATGTGCGTGACCACTGCAGTGGCAAAAACTCGCTTGTTTGTTTCGTTTCACATGTGTCAAACGAGCAGTGTATGGGGTGGGTGGAGCGTGGGATGGGTGGGGCTTATTGAAGGGGACAGAGCCCCGAAACAGAGCGTTTTAAAAGGGACCTGTCACGTCGGGTGCTCAGGGAGTGAGGCGAGGCGCAAGCGTGCAGGTTCCATTTGATGGAATTTATTTACAAAAAATGACACAGACTCTACATAATGAAAACAAAAAGCCACAAGGGGCTAACAGAAGTACAACTAACAGCAGACACATCAGGAGTGGACCACGTGCAGGAAACACACAGGGTATACGTGAGGGGTGACCAGCACTTGAATCACAAACTCATTGAACTTAAATACAAAACCCACTCAACCAACAACCAAACATATTACACATCACTTAAATGACAACACCTGACACAGAGACTATAGACACAAACATACACTCAATTCAAAATAAGAGTCCCTAAATTGAAAACCTCCATTATGGCCTCTAGCGGCCGCTCTGTGGACGTCACAGGACCAAAACTGTGAAGAATAAAACTCGCGATATCTCTTTATTTGAGAGTCATTTTGTGCTTCATGAACATGTTTTGTATAACCCATAGACCTATTATAACTTTTGCGTAATAGGTCCACTTTAAAATAATTATCAAAAAAAAAAAATTATCAAAAAAATAATCAGTCAAAGAAAATTGAAAGTGCAATAGAAGTGCAGATATTTAAAAGAGGGCGGAGGGCAGTTTTTAGCAGCTTTTTAAAGCTACAGTTGGTGCAGATACAGAAATCTGCAACCAACAGCTTCTATGTTATGTTATGGGGGTTGGTGGCACATATATGAGATTTGCAAATTCATCAGCATCTGACAGTACTCTTGATCCATGGGCACCAGAACCATTATACAGGGGGTCCTCAAGTTACGACACAGATCCGTTCCTTCAACAGTGATGTAACCAAATGTTGGTATAGGTCGAAACACACCCTAGCCTCAGTCACTTACTGAATCACAGTTGTAAAATTATAAAAACACAACTAAGCAACAGAAAAAAGAAAAGAAAAACACCCTCATTCATACGCCACGTTACTGCGTATTCTTCTGCAGAGCGCAACCAAACTAATCCGCCCATGTAGTCCGTAAGTACGAGGCTAATGGTGTAAACCGAGTGGGAGTGGAAGTGAGCGCCATAAACATTGTATGTCCAGACTGTCGTAACCCCCCACTTTAAATAATTGTTTCGTTCCCCCATTTACCAACCCAGCAGTTTGTCAGAGGGACAAATTGCTTCATGAGAAGCGCAGTGAAGTGCACCCCCTCACATTAAAAATGCTTCTAACGCCCCAGCTCTGATCCAACTGAGCACTGTCAAATTTAGTGGCAGCGACTGGCAGCACTTTGATCCAGAGTCACTGGTCATTGTCAGATTGACAGTACTGGAGTGGTGTTGGAGAGGGCAGTCATAATTTTTTGGATGTGCTGTCCTTCCTGTAGCCCAGACAACCACCTGGTCTTATATGGCTGCCTCTACGTAAAGTGTTCAGGAAACATGAGGTTACTATGTAACTATGTTACGTACATAAATCATTAACTATGTTAATTTGAAAACCTTTTCTGTTGCTGCTCTAGAAGTTGGCCTGTAATTTGCAGCAATTCTTGATCAGTTTGATAAAGTGAGGAACACCCTTAACTCTTTTAGTCTAAACATGTCTTTAACCATTATCAATCAAGAGAGAAGTCTAGATGTATTACTTTCATTTTAATGTAGAATAGCAGAACAGTACACAAAACAATACACACTATACAATAAAGCATCTGTAACTTTTCATCATATTCAAACCATTCTACTTATTCTAAAATATTTGTGGAGTTGATTAAATGTTTACACAAAATCACTACGCTTGATGAGAAAAAATATGTAAAATTACAGCACGGTTCTGAAATCATACAGGAAAAATGGTGGTTTCCAAAGTTTAAAATCTTCCTATATGTCTTCTTTAAAGTCCAGATTAAACTAGAGAAGCTGATCTTTCTGATGATTATTCTTGTCTTGTGTTGTGTTTTATTATTCTCATTAATCTGTTATTGTGTGTGGAACTTCCTTGTGTAATCCCAGCAGGCCCAACCTACATCAGCCAGCCCTCTGGAATGGCCACATTTTCTACTGAATATTTGTGTTTAATAGCTGGTATAACTGAAAAGTTCAGTCAGTTATGTCGAAACTATCCAGTTGAAGCTTCTTAGCACTCTTCCCTTGATCTAATGCGTATTTATCTCTTGTCATGTGCTCTCTCGTCATGTGTTCAGACAGTTCAGTGTTTAATACTTTTTTATGGCATGGCACAGGTGTGGCAGATGAGCTCTTTACCCGGGTGACCCACATACACAACAATACTTCCACAATATACCTCCAGCATCAGCTTACCTGGGCCTCAGTTCATTTCCTTTGAACATACGAAACCCTTTGAAACCTTTACCTAGGGTTTAATTTCTAAAACCATGGGGTCATTCTGAGGATGTGGTGTTGTTAGTTTTGATAATACAATACATGGTACCAATTGGTCAGGTTGGGTGGGGTTTGGACATAATTTCCTAAACACAGTGTGAGTAGAGGGCATTAAGAAAAGGCATTGATTGATGAATTAATTTGGAAACAGCAAGAAATAAAATGGAGCTTGTGAACTGCATATAGATGAGACAAGAGCAGTCAAAAGCAACCAAATCTCTGGGCCACACAACACACACTTTAGAATAACTTCACATTTTAGAATAACTGTGAATTGTTCTAAGCTATATAGCAGCTCCTATGGCAGCTTAATTACTGCACTCAGATATATTGTCCTACTCCTGAATATGACCTTCGTGTGTGTATATATATATATATATATACATATATATAAATTACACTCTAATACTTCCTGTTAAATAAGCATTAAATGTCATTAAAATGCTATGTGAAAATTACTTGTATGCTTTAAACATGTAATCCTTTAAATCAAAATGTTTTTAAGATTATTAGGATGATCCTTAACATTTACATTTACATTTACAACATTTAGCTGACGCTCTTATCCAGAGCGACGTACATCAGTGCTTAAGTAGTCCTGTTTCTTAAAACTGTAAAGCATCTTAAATCCATGTCCACTAGTTAACCGAAATACTGCACATTTGGTGCACCTATATAACGTATGTCATACTGACACCTGTCAAACAACATTGTCCATGCAAATTTCATTCATTATGTTGAAGTGTCAGAAAGTATATCTACAGACGCTCTGTGATTGTGAACAGCACATTCAAAGAGGCATTTGTAAATGGTTTGCCTGCTACTCAGCAAGCAGTTGTGTGTAATGGTTGCTCTGGTCAGTCACACCCTTTGTGCTCTCAGTCACGTGACCGAGAGCTGCCACTGATATTGCGTCTCTGACTTGAGTGGTTTCACCTAGACTGATCATTAACCTGAGAGAGAGGGAAGAGTGAGACAAGCAGAAAGAAAAACGCAGGCAAATTAAAAAGGGAGAGACGAGCAGAAAGCAAGAGACAGTGACAGAAAGACTGAAAAAATGGGAATGAAAAGAGAAAACAGATATTAATGAAGAAAGAGAGAAAGAAAGGAAATGAACAAGCAAGAGAGGAATGAAAGTGGAGGAAAAAGAGGAGAGTAAGAGTGTAAGCTGTACCTGTCCTGCAGACTTGCTCACAGTGTCTGACTAAACAGTGTGAGCAGTGTGTTTGTGAGTCTGGACAGTGTCTCAGTGTGCTCTCACTCAGTAGATTATGATTACATTATGATTAAAGAGGGTTTTCTGAACGTGTTCTGAGGCAAATCAGTGCGCACAGTACTGCCCAGCTAACGTAGACGCATTAGATAAGCCATGTCTGATGTATTTGTGTGTGTGTGTGTGTGTGTTAAACAGAAACTCAAGTCACATTACTCACTCTCACACACACAGAGTTGTCTCTTGACACTTCATACTTTAAAGTGCTTCGTGTAGACTCAGAGAAAGAGAGAGAGAGAGAGAGAGATTGTGTGTGTGTGTGTGTGTGTGTGTGTGTGTTTGTAAGGTGTGTGGTTCAGAGCCTGTAAAATATTAACAGACTGCTGCTTTCTGAAAAAAACACTCATGACCACTTGACCACAGAAGGGCAATGATGATAATTAGAACTGCTAGAACAAATCATTCTGAAAAAATAACAAATTAATCTAAATTATTAGTAATAAAAAGCCCTTCACCCATGTGCTAGTAGCTTGCGGAATCCACTAATGACAGAGGCCTGGCCCAGGCTTCCCCAGTTATACATAAAATTGTCATGAGGTCTTTTGTTTACATTAATTCGTTTTGCTCGACTGCACCGCCATTCTATAAGTAAAGTGTGAAGGGGGGGTTCACACTGTGTGATTCTGAAGCCAGGAAAACGTTTAAGTGCAGGGCTTAATTTCCTTACAGATTCACATTGTTGTTTTTTCACTGCTGCTCAGCTTCCTGTTGCTATGCAACTTGCATCAGTCAGCTGTTATTACAGCGAGAAGGATCTGATCTAACAAATGAAGTGCTCTGCTACTTCCAAATGAAGGGCAGTCTTGATACTTCAGCAGACCAAGACATTGCGGACAACGCCATGCTTCCAACTTTGTGGACACCGTTTGGGGAAGAACCTTCTATTCTACCATGACTGTGTCCCTGTGCACAAAGCAAGCTCCATAAAGACATGGTTGGATGAGTTCAGTGTGAAAGAACTTGACTGGCCCACACAGAACTCTGACCTCCACCCCACTGCCTGATCTCATAAATGCTCTACAAAATGAATGGGTACAGATTCCCACAGAGACACTTGGAAATCTTGTGGAAAGCCTTCCATGAAGAGTGGAAGCAGTTATAGTTGCAACATTTGAAAGTTGTGTCAGATGTCCCAATACATTTGTCCATATAGTGTATTTACAATGAAAACCTACTGCCATATCTCTATTTTGTCCTTGGGTAGAAGGACACTGATTGTTGATTGGTTGGTGAGCTGAGTAGCTTAGTTGCTATTTGTGCTCTCTGATGTTGTAAATATACGTCACTGTTGGAAAGTCCTGCAGCTGAACAGCGTTTTCATGTGACGGAAAGGTGGAAATATTTGATGTTCTGTGCAAATGAGTCTTTTTACATGGTTTTGTCTGAAACAACTCATTTATCATTTGCAAACATCAGCGTTGCAGCTAATTCTCCAACCTCGAGCATCTGACCAGAAGACAAGACTTCTCCTTGCTATACCATTCTCTGGGAAAAGTGCTCATGACTTAAGTCTACTTCACAGCAGCACATTTGTTTACTGTGTTCTTCTATTAAATGCAAGTCTAAAGTGTCCAAATTGATAATTAACTATTGCTCTTTCTATCCGTCATAAAATTAGTAGGTCCTGACACCCAGGCATAGCCTGAGCTCAAATAAACAAACAGAATTTAGTTACAGCTTTTTGTTTTCTGCTCTCAGCTTTTTGTCGCGTTTCCATCTTTTTTGTATTATTTCTCTTTTCTAATCTTTGCTTTAATAAAAGTTAATAAACTTTCGAAAGTTTCTGAATAATATTATTCTACATTTGAAACTTCTTATTTCAACATCTTTACATTTTAAAGCATTATTTGTCTCCTGTTTTATTTCATCTAATTCCTTTCTTTATTTTCCCAGAATTTCTGTTTTCCTTTCTTCTTACTTTCTTTCTTTTTTATTTCAGTGTTTCTGTTTAATTACATTTGCATTTTATGACATTTTGATCATTAGGCAATTTTAGGCATGTTTGCTTTTCTTGCTTGCTTCATTTATTTTATTTCATTTACTTTTGTTTGTGTTTTCTTTCCTCTTTTGCTCCTCTCTTTGTGTCTATTTTATCTTTATTTTGCTTTCTTCCTTCTTTTATTCACTTCCTTTGCATCTTTCTTTCTGCTCTTGTTTCTGTCATTTTATATCATTTATGTCCATCACTCTGTAGAAGTGTTATAATTTTATTGCTTTCAAGGCACTGTATGTCTATTAGGAAATGCAAATCTGGTTATAATTATTATCATTATCAGCAGCAGTACCAGTAATGATAGCAGCAGTAGTAACAGTAGTACTCATAATAGTGATCGAAGCAGTAGTAGTGATAGCTGAAGTAGTAATATAATAGTAGACATAGTATTAATAAGAACATTTTCTGTCTCCTCTCTTATTATTTCAATCAGACGTTCTTCCTTTCCTCCTTCTTTCATTCTGCCTTTGCCTTTCGGTCTCTTTCTCTCTCTATTTATCTGCCTATTTATCTGTCTGTTTATCTATCTGTCTATCTATCTGTTTATCCTTATCTGTGTATCTGTCTCTCTGAGACATGTTCTCTGTCTGTGTTTATTTTGTTCTCTCCACCTAATGCAGTTGTTCTATTGCAGGAATTCCTGCAAGTTCTTTGATCCACACACACACGCACGCGCGCGCGCACACACACACACACACACACACACACTGCTCTTGGCAGACGCACACCCTTAGCGGGAAACACCCTGTAGTGAGGCTGGTGTGGGTGTGGCTAAAGCAGAGTCAGATGAACACTGCAGGTGTTATATTAACGCCTGCCTTTGTACTGTGCAACATATTCCTTACAAAGAAGACAAACAGACCTCACACAAGACAAACTGCGTGCACACACATTTTCAACATCAGTTGAACCCACTACACCAATTGCTAAAATTTCATCAGGGCTACAGCACTGATATATTTTTACACTACAGTCACTTCCATTGTCACAGTATATCTATTTCCATGGTTACGCTACACACATGTTTGCCATGCTTAAGCTGAGTGTAAAAAAATCTGCTGAATGGGTACACTTTATCCATATCATCATACTCTACACCCATTTCCATTGTTACACTCACCACATTAATTTATATGTTTACATTCAATCCAGTAGTTACACTACCATCTATTTGTCATGGCTCATTTACACTCATTTTCTTGGACAAGTTGGGCGGGCATGGCTGGGCATGTAAAGATCTAGGGTTTATTGTATAATATTGTATTATTGGATCATATATTTGGATATTGGATCAAATTAACCCATAAAATGTGCGTTTTTTTACATTGTCCTTTTGGATTGCTCAGAACTCGACAGCATATCCACACATCTCCCTCTTTCACTCCAAAGGGTAAACCAATTCTTTACAAACACATCTCCCTCCACCTGTCTAGGAATGATTTTCACTATTTTCACTATTAGCAAAGGCAATAAAAGATTGTTGTGGGAAACGTAGCAGAGCATAATACACCCGATTTCCAAGGTTACACCACATCCATTTCCATGCATTTGCTAAACCTATTTGTATTTATTTCGTTTTACATACTACAGTACAGTGCAAAAGTCTTAGGCACCTACAAAAACAATATTTAAAAAATGTTCACATGATCAGTTCATGTTCTTTTTTCACATGAATATTACTAAATATACCAAATAAACCTAAATAGAACGAATACCATTACAATTGCACACTAAATAGTGATTGTATATACAGTATATCTGTGTGTTCTTTGTGGACGTCAAGTATTACTTGTCATTTCCATTAGAAACCTGGTTTAACTCGATCAGTAAATTCAATCAGGAGCTGCTGATGGAATTTCTCCTGGAGGAACCTGTGTTCTCCTCACCAGCTCACACAATTTCAGCTACTTTTTTTTTTTATCTTGATACATTTTACTGTGAATTACTACACACTGAAAACTATTTGCACTAAGACTAAGTACTGTATATTGATTCCAGAGAAAACTACCTAAGTTTTAACCCAACCTGAGAGAAGCAGTGTGTGGGGCTAGGACATTGCTCAAGGGTTCCTCAGTGGTGCCAATGACAATCCTGGGATTTGAACCCATGACCTTCCGATTGCAGGGGCAACTCCTTAACCACCAGGCCACCAGCTGCCTACAGGGTTTTATTGCACATATTTCTATAGTTACACTACACCCATTTTTAGAGATGCGCGACAATCATTTCATAGCTGGTGAGAAAACAGATTTCAAATGTCCCCTCTACATGTTCCTACACACATACACACTAAATGACATAGCAGACATAGCATTTCACGTCCTGGATTTGTGTGGGGAGCTAATCTCAGATCTATAGAGGAAGTGTTTCCTCCTCGAGAATCACAGCTGCTGTCAACCTCCAAATACACACATAGACCGCACACACGAGCTATACATACCTGGCTCTATTGTTTTAGCTGTATGCTTTGATCTAGCTGGCTTGTTTATTTTCTTATCTCCCACCAGTCCACTCAGTTAAACACCAGCTGAAGGAGTTTCCTCAGGCCTAAAGATGAAAAATATCCACCACACCTTCAGCTTTATCAAACTGAAACCATTCAGGTGATTAAAAACTCCCTATGCTCTTGATTCAGAAACTCAGGCTTTAGTTTTAGTCTAAATATCTCATTTGATTTATGCTAGTTGATAAGTATAGGCCTCCATTACTGTTTAGCTACATTAGCCTTGTAGTTCCATTGTAAACATTCACACACCATGTCTATGTTGACTGACTACATTTGGAGTAAGGTGGAAGAAAGATTAATGCTCATTTAGAGGTTAAATCCTATCTAGTTGTTTAGTACACACTATTGACAAAAGTATTGTGATGCCTGACAGTTACATCAACAGTGGCTGTAATGACATTTAAAAACATAGACTTTAATGTAGAGAGTCCCCCATTTGCAGCTATAACAGCTTCCACTCTTATTGGAAGGCTTTCCACAAGATTTTGGACTTTCTGTGCAAATTTGTGTCCATTCATTCTGTGGAGCATGTATGAGGTTCATCCTAAAGATGTTGGATGGGGTTTAGGTCAGGGCTCTGTGTGGCCAGTCAAGTTCTTCCACACCGAACTCATCCAACCATGTCTTTATGGAGCTTGCTTTGTGTACTGGGGTACAGTCATGCTGGAATAGAAAAGGTTCTTCCCCAAACGGTGTCCACAAAGTTGGAAGCATGGTGTTGTTCAAAAATGTCTTGGTTTTCTGAAGCATTAAGATTAACTTTCACTGGAAGAAAGCTGCTTAGCCCAATCCATTAGAAAAATTATTTTGTCCATGTAATATACATTTGTAGGTCAGTTTTTACTAACCCTCTGATTCTCTCGCATCTCCAAAAATCAGAGCCTTCAGGAAAAGTCACAGTTCCTCCTACAACTTTTGCTTTTGTTCCTCTCCATAGAGAGCTCTTCCTGTGAGCCCAGGAAAAGGAAAAAATAAAGTTTTAGAAAGAAAGGGAAAAGGCGTTATGGTTTCTGTTTGGATAGGGAAGAGAAAGGGACCACACACAAACAAGTGGCTTAAACGTTTTGAAGAAGGCATATTATGTTTTTGACTTCTTAATTAATAAAACTCTTTGGACCTCTAAATAAATAATATGTAAAGGAACAAAGTATGAGAAGCCCATACAATGTCCAGGACTGACACCACATTCTTTAACCCTTTAAAGACTATTTCAGCAGTTAAATCTACACTTCTCTGTCTACAGTTTGATTTCTCAGTGCAGTTGTTGCATTTACATTTGCATTGAGGGTGGAGGTAGCTCAGTGGGTAGGATACTTGCCTCTGGACCAAGAGGTCATGGGTTCGAATCCTACCTTCAGCAGACCACCACTGGG
>JBBPDC010144203.1:0-23646 GCA_037974485.1 Hemigrammopetersius urotaenia
CACACACACACACACACACACACACACACACACACACACACACACTCTCTCTCTCTCTCTCTCTCTCTCTCTCTCTCCCCTGTACAGAGCACATGTCTGTTTCCTGGTGGTCTGATTATTCCTGTGCACCCAGGACTGTGCGGGTCAGAGCTGTAGTAGCAGTAAGTGTAATTTTAACCCAGGCAACTAAGATCACTTGTGACTAATGGGTATTCCCCACTGAAGGGACTGATCCATGCTCCTCCCACACACACATTCGGGTAGACCAGAGCAGGTTGGCAAAAATCCCATTTAAGCTAATTAAATTTTAACGCCCAACTCTAAATTAAAACGTATTAATTTCAGATTATATTTATTTTGCATGTGTATGAAAGGACAATATTTTTGCAGCATTTTTGTTTGGATCTAAATATATTCTCTCTATCAACAAAGTTTTCAGTAACATCAGTATTAAAGGGCATTGCTACCTATTATTAGGATGATTTTTGCAAATAATATATAGACTAATAATAATAATGATAACAATGACAATAATTATTATTATTTTCTTTAATATATCTATGGCTGGAACAGCTAAATGGAATTAGGCCAACATAAAAACTGGAAGTTCAAGTTGAAAGTTATAAACTGCTCTGCTTCTTACGCAGCTCTCAGGTTCGACAGCTTTTAATTTACTGGAAAAAACAACACAAGGCCATTCCTGTACTGATTTATGAAAACACTTTTTAACCGGCAGAGCCAACTCTCTTCTGAGAGCGCCTGCTTCCCTCAGAGCCACGAAAAGCCCGTGAGTCACTGCTCATTAGTCAGCAGCCACTCACACGCCCATGGCAAGGCCGCGCCGTTACCACGACAACAAAACACTCCCAAACAGCAGCGGCTGCAGAGGCGATGCGCGAGAGAACGTGATGGAGACAGAGCATCACAGACTGACAGAGAGAAACACTTCCCGGAACACACGCCTTGGTACCCGGGCAACAAATGGACACTGCCTGCCTGTGTCCACGTCAAAGCACTCAGACTAACGGTCAGAGGATAAAACACCACTGTATAAGCACACAAGCAGAGGGCATGGTCTCTGCCCCCAAATCTCAACAACTGTTTTTTGCACAGAGGAATCCAGTACAGTACTCTCATTGTTGTGCAGAGAACCATGAGCCTTTACAATTATAGAATGCTCCCCCCAGTGATGCCACAGTTATCTGGGGCCTGGCGTCACTCTCTGTCCCGCTCTCTCTCCCCTCCATTACTTATCCCTAAGCTAAGCAGCATGGACTTCTGTTAGCCGATGGAACAGAATTGGCAGTTAGCGTTCTCCAAGCTTTTCTAATACAGCATCCAATGACACTGCATTTTACTGCCTCTTTTATGTGGGTGCTATGGCCCTTCCTCTCCTCCAACACTTAAAACTATGCATCTGTTAGCCGATGTAACAGAATTGGCAGTTTCTGTTCTCTTCCAATGACTCGGCATTAGAGTAGGTTAAAAAGTATTTTAATCTTTTTTTTTTTTAAACCATTTTTTCCCCACTGTGATTTTTTTGAGATTGGTAGGATGGCCCTGGATGGGTAAGAAGGCCCTCCCTCTCCCCATTACTCAGCACTCTGTTAGCTAATCTTAAAAGTATTGAGAGTTAGTGTTCTCCTCAAAGAGCGTCCAGTGATGTTGCGTTAGGAAAAGTTGTGGTGCTTCACGTTGCCTAAATAATCTTATATTGATTTGGCAGAAGTCAATTTTTTTCTCAAGTACTTTCCTGAGGGGTCCTTTCTGACAGCTGGGGGAAAAGTTTTTTTTTTGAACAAGAAGTCAAAAAGTTTACACAACTCTTTGACTAGTAATGTACATGCTCTGCAAGAGCTAAACTTCAAAGTATATGGTGCGTCCACACCCCTGCAGGTCTGGCCCATGCCTCGTTCACCCAGCAACGCCACTTTAATGTCAGTAAACCAAATTTGATAACGTAGATAAGGTCATTGATAGTGTTTGTGTTTAGTGAAGGTGTTGTTAACTCCTTGTTTGCATGTTCTAATCTTTCAGAGGTGTTTCCATGGTTGTAAACCTACTATGTTGACATTCACAGAGTTTTTGTAAGCCGTCATCAGTTTTTCATATTTACATAACGAGGAAAATTAGCGCTCCTACGCAAGCTGGCATGAGACCTGATGACAAGAGTATGCAAAACACATGTCAAATGTTCTGGTTCTAATCCTTGGGCTTGACTCACCAAAAAATGAATGCCATATTACAAAATCTCAAGCCAATTTTTTTACATGTTCACTGTGGGTGGAACAGAGGGAATATTTTGAAGTTTGGTTTGTGAACCAGTTTCTATGTGTAACTGGGCAACGTAAAAGAAGGAATAAAGATGCTACAGATCCCTAAAACAACTCTGTCCAAGTGAAAGTCTGAATTGGATAGGTTTTAATATTAAACATATCTTTACTCAGAATGGAAACAAAAACACACCCAGGCACACATGACAGTGATTAGAGACGGTTGTGCCTACAATACTGTTTCACACACACCCACAGGTAATGAAACAACATACCATGCACACCTAAGATTACAACATGTATTTAGTCATGCAATGGAATGTGTCTAAGGGATGGGCATGGTGCTCAGTCTGCATGTACAGTACAGGCTAGCAGGCAACACTGCTATCACACATTATAAAACAAAACAGCAATTAATCTTACGGGTGTGAACCTTAGAGGTTGAGAAACAAATGAGTCACGTCAGTGTGAAAAAGTTGGTTAGGGATAAGATTTAGAGCACCAGAGGCACAGTGTTTAAGTGCTGAATTCCTGCTTCAGGAATTCCTGTTCAATGTTGCCAGAAGGGCTTCAGGAGAGGAAAGTGTGTTTCAGCCCCTCGTTTTAAATAGTTTTATGTTAAGAGAACGGAAGCTGTAAACTGGTGTTTGAGATGTAATGCAGTAACAGACCAGTGATGATTAACATTAAGTAAACACACACACACTTTAAACAGTGGAATATTAAATCCTGCAGAAAACTGGATCCCCCTGAAATACAGGAGTAGGGAGTTAGATGACTATAGTAAGCTTTAATGTGGATCTGTACATTTCTTAGAAATGCATGATCAGTATTGGCGGATCAACAGATTTTAGATTAAAACAGATTTTTGATTTTATCTTTATCAATTTTACAGCGTAACCAATATAAGTCTGATATATTCACACACCATGTATTCAATTACTATAATTGAATTGTACTGAATTTTAACCAAATCATTTGAAAATCATAGCATTATTACTCATTGTGGTAAACAGCCTCTCGCTTCTGATTCGTTCAATGTTATTTATCAAACAGGCAAGCGATTTTTTGTTTAAGAATTTAAAATGCCTGTTTGATACTTTAAAAGGGTCACTGTTATTTATAGTGCATTTTTTGTCAAACAGAATTTACTGGGAACGCATATTCCATGTGTTCATTTAGCTTAGCTGTAAAGAATAGCATTAGATGTGTTTGACTGTTTTGTTGCGACTATAAGTGTTTTATCTCTGTTCATACCTGGCCTTGAGCTCCTTGTAGTCCTCGCGCAATTTGCTGAGCTCCAGCTGCAGCCGCGCTCTCTCTTTGGCCACGGAGTCCAGGGTCTTGCGGGCATCGGACAGCTCGGTCTCATAGGCTGCCTTCATGCCACCCAGCTCCCGGCTGATCTCTGTCTCGGATTCGGTGATACGCAACCTCAGTCCAGCATTTTCTACCTCCAGAGAGCGCACCTTGTCGATGTAGATGGCTAGGCGGTCATTCAGGTTGCACAGGTCCTCCTTTTCTTGCAGCCGGGTGATGCGGGTGGGCGAGAGCACGGTGGTCACCCCACTACGGGTGCTACGCTTCTGAGCTGGAGACTCCATCACTGTGAGTTAGGATTACAAGATTTGGTGCTATAAAGCTGCTTGGAGAGGAGAGGAAAAAAATAGAAGAGGAGAGGAAAAGAAAACAAAAGAAAATAGAGGAGAACAGAACAGAAGGGAAATGGAAAATGAAAGAAAATGAATCAGAGGAATCGAGAAGGGAAAAGGGATGGAGAAGAAAATAAAAAAGGAGAGTAATAGAAAGAAATGAAAGAGGAATGGTGAAGGGAATATCATTATGGAAAGGGATGAAAAGAACGGAGAAGAAACAGAGAATACAGATTAGAGGGCATTGAACTGATTTGCGTGTTCTGAATTCTCTCATTTTGTCTGAACTCGAACACACAGAGTTGTGTGAAAGCCTAAAAATGGTGTTTATGAAATGAATCCAATTCAAAGCTTCAAATCATTCATATACTCCAACTTCTCTTATGCTTCTCTCCTCCTCCTCCATCTTTCCATCCACCCACCATCTCAATGCCACACCCTAGCAAGCTCACATAAACCATTTACACAACTGTACGTGGGTTTGCCACTACACACAGAACTACGATTTGAAGTAAATTAAATTAATCCATTCAACAAATCAAAGCCTTTGCTTTTTCCACTTTTCCAATAAAACTCGAGGCACACTCAAGTGTCCTCACTTGACTCCTTTCTTGTCCTTATTTGACTCTCATTTGATTGAGACCCCAGGTTTTACTGATGCATTTAATTCCATTAAACTTAAACAAGCAACAATAGTATAAAGTCTATAATGTCATACAGAGATTAAGAGGGCAAAGCAGCAGACCTCCTTCACACTGAGCTGATAAGGTAATTCCTTATTGCACAGTTAAGCATGTCCTTATGACACGCCCCCCACCTCTACACATACCTTTACCCTCTACAATGCTGAGGAAAAGCAAAACTGAAAGTCCATTCATTTTCTGCAAACTGTGAGACCTCTATGTAATAGTGTCTTCTACCTGGACAGTTGTCTGAGAAAATACAACAGAACTAAACAGGTAGTCATAATCCAAGAGTAGATAATCTTACCTGGTAGAGGGTGGTGTTGTAGAGCAAAGCTCCTGCGCAGATCAGTGAGTGTTTGGGGAAACTTGCTGTGGGTGCAGCTGCTGCTTCTTTCTGTAGCCGTGCACTTTCAGAGTGTCTGGTGTGTCTTGCTCACTCTGGCTCTGGTCCTGGCTCAGTGCCTTTCAACCCTTCAGCAGGAAAAAGCCAGAAAGGCTAAGTGGGAGTGTCTCTGAAAGAGAGGGTGGAGCCAGCAAGCAGAGCAGAGCTTTCACTTACCTTCTCTTTCTCTCTTTCCTTCTCCTTCTTCCACTTGCTCTTTCTGTGTTTGGCCCTTTGAGAGATTGAAAGATTTCTCATTCTGTTCTGCAGATCTGTTTATTTTTATTTTTTACAATATTGGGTCTGATTACAGTGACTACAAAATTTCCAATTCCAAAGAAAAGTCTTCTTTTGCCAGCAAGCCTCCCTATGCCATGATCTCTCTTACCATCCAAATCTACGGACAGAAACAGGACGTCCTTTCAAAATATAAATATAAATCCATTCGAATGCACAAGGCTGCGCAACCCATGTCCAAGCATCAAAATCCCAGGCGGGTCACTTTGTGATCAAGATAAATCTGGCCAAATATTTATTACAGAGGGGTGGCTTCCTAAAAATGAACTGGCCAATCAGGTATATGGACAGATGGAGACTGACAGGTGGCTGGGAGGGCACTTGGGTTGTGTACCAATATTTTTAACTCTAGCATGCTCTTAACTAAGGTTCTCCTCCTCTTCGCTCTCTTTTGCATACAAGCCTGTTTAAATATTGGATGGGTGTCAATAAAGTGACAGCAGATCTGCTAAGGCTCCAACTATTCAGAGCTCTTGGAGATCAGTGCTTAGAAAAGGAGAGTATTTTCTAAAATGTGAGCAGACAAGTTGAGCTGTGTCTTTTTGGAACAATAATTATGGAAGCTATGGAGCTCAGCAGCTACACAAGCCCTTCCACAATGTCTACTGAGCATAGGCCAAAATAGGGTTATCATGATTACTTGATTAATCTCTAAAAGAATACATAAACAATAAACTTAATGAATTATCAATGTTTTGTTAGCAGTTGCATATTTTAATATTTCCTAACTGCTCATTTTAAGAGGTTCTTCATCATTTTGTCCAGGCCATGCATGGCTTGTTATTCCGCTTTTCAGTCAATTTTGTTGTTGTTTTGGCTCTTTTAAAACAAATTACTCATTGCAATAATTTAAAAAAAACATCCAAATGGATTGCTAATAAAATCCTAGTCCCAGACCCAAGGAGTGGCAGTGGTCTCAAGCAGGCCCTGTATAAGGCTTGGGAGTGCCTTCCCGGTGTGGCTGACTCAGTGGAAAAGAATCATCAGCCACAGCCCCTGCAAGCAGCACACTGAAAAACCTCTCTGTTCTCCAGCAGTCACAGGGTGGCTCTCCCTGCACCCACCACACATTCTTGCCTACAATGAGGCCGATTCCCTGGTGGAAATCCTTCCCTGACCACTGCATTCTCCCTGGAATGTTTGAGAACACTGTCCTAAATCTCACTTCATAGGTTGGCCAGCTGTGCAGATCCAAAATGACACCAAACAGCTTTTCTCCCAGTGTGTTCTAAGGCCAGGTGAACTGCCACTTCTTTTTAAACACTTTCACTGACCTTTTGAAGTCACAGGAGTAAGGCCCAAAAACACTGCACCCACCCTCAGACTTAAACACAGACCTCCTAAGACACACATGACTCAGGTAAGAAAAACTGTTTCCTTTGAAGGACAGATCTAGGGGTATTAGGACATGGGCGTTTAGCAACCCTACCCTATTTCTCTGAAAGTGAGGAAAAGGGCAAGTGGCAAGATTACAATTTTTGTTGCAACAGCAAACGGCTGAGTCATGGGTAAGGAATGAAGTGTTTAAAGTCTTTATACTCAGAAAACGCAGGCCTCTGAAGAGAGCCTAGATGGTCTAATACGAATATGCATTTCATAGTAAAGAAACGTAAGAGAAAACCCAGCGACTCACGCGTTTTGCGTCTCTAAACGTGCAGAAGTCGAGCCGCAGCCACGGCGCAGCAGCTCCACTCATATCTCTCCACTGACGCAGACTCAGAAACTCCCTCTAGCAGTGATCATCAGAGCTGCAACTGCACATGTGGACAAAACTATGGGGACACCGGTTTTCCAGGGTTTGGGCTAGGCCCTTTACTTCCAGAGTAAGGCAATTCCGAGATTGTGAGCCAGGCTTTCTTGACCAACTGGGCACAAGTTCCCATAGCAGCTTTAGAATCTTGTGAAAAGCCTTCCAGGAAGAGTGGAAGCTGTTTTAGCCGCAGAGTGGGGTGGGACTCCACATTAAAATCTATGTATTTCAATTAGAGGTGGGCATAGATTAATTTTATTAATGCCAACAGCATTAAGTTCAAATCCTTAACACTTGCCTTTAAGGCCAAGAATGGACTTGCACCTCCTTACTTATCAGCTTTTATCAAGCAGTGCGTCACTTCTCAGGGCCTCTAGCACAGCTTATCTGGAACCTCCATTGCTCAAAAGAAGAGGAAGACATGTATTAAGACTCTTTTCAGTCTTGGCCCACCAGTGCTAGAACAAACT
Organism: Hemigrammopetersius urotaenia; assembly: GCA_037974485.1. NCBI lineage: Eukaryota > Metazoa > Chordata > Actinopteri > Characiformes > Alestidae > Hemigrammopetersius > Hemigrammopetersius urotaenia. The sequence continues at coordinate 7,511 of JBBPDC010144203.1, forward strand.
CTCTCTTCAGATCAGATCTGTGGAGTCTCTCACTGTCCTCAAGCGTCTCTTCAAGGAGCACCTTGGTGATTAATTAGGCCTCTTGTTATTTTTATTCCCATATTCATTGAAATGGGAAAAAACCTTTTGAGCATTTACACTCTTACTCCATGACTTCCTTACATTTGCCTTAATCTCTGACTTTTCTTCAACAGAAGTTTCAGGTTGCATTTCAGATTGAAGAACAGATGTGGACTACTTGAGCATGTCGCTCTGGATAATAGTGCTTGCTAAATGCTGTAAACGTAAGCTTGTGATGTTGCCATCACATGCACACATTATCACTCACTGTTATGAATTCCTGTAACTGATACAAAGTTGCCATAGGCCTCTTGGTATCCTCGCTGACCGGTGTCCTCCTCGCGCTTCCATCCAGTTTGATTCAAGATTTCAAGAACCCCAAATCACACCTAAGACTGTGCAAATAAAGAAAGATAAGTAAAGAAAAGACAATATAACAAACAGACTAAAAATAGAATAAGAATAACATAGATTAAAAATATAATATCAAATAGACTACAAATAGATTAAGAAAAATATTTTGTGTAAGATAGACATCATGCGCAAAATTGACATTGAATGTTTACTGTACATGTGCAATCATATTTATATTGAAGGTACAAACTGATTCGGGGTGGGTCCTACTGGTACCAGATGCTTTCTACTTGTTAATTATAGACCTTACTGTGCTCCTAGAGAGTGAAAACGTCTTTGATTTTTTTGTAGTTGATCGGTTGCTTTCAGTTGTACTGCCAAACTACAGCCACCGCTACTTTTATGTCAAACTAATCAAAACAATTATTGATTACAGGTGGAATCTTGGTGTTCAGTGGAGAAGGTGATAAGTTACACCTGGTTGAGTTTACAGGTATTTTTAGAGGGGGTTGATTCTTTATCCATCTCAGCGATTCTGTTATTTATTTTTTATTTCTAAACTTTTTTTATTTTACTATACTTTCTCTCACTTGAATGTTATAAATTGCATTAAGTAAATAGAGCTGTGTGTGGGAGTGATCATTTTTCTATACTACTCACTGTATATATCTTATGCCATATTGGGGAGAAGCAAGTGAACTCACTATCATGTCTCTCACTTGAATGTTAGAAATTGCACTAGTAAATAGAGCTACATTTTTGTGTGTGTGGAGGTGATCATTTTTTTATACTCACTGTGTATATGTTGGGCCATATCAGGAAGAAGCATGTGAACTCATGAAAAATTTCTAAATGTAAAGAGTGCAGAAAGTACAGTGTGGAACTCGTAGTTGCTTTTCCTACCGCTTTTCTTATCGCTCTATTATGACTCATATCAGTGTGAGATAAAGAAAGAAAGCAGCTCTGGCAGCTGTGCTGATTCCCTCCTGCCTTCTAAAGGCAATTTGTCAAATGCGTCCTTCTGAGCCTGAGATGTTTAAACATCCTACCAGCTGTTACAAAATAAAGTTTATTATAATGACTTATACAAGCTTACACAAGCGGGATGAAGAGAAAAGCACAGTGTTTCACTTGCAGGGCCCTGGTGTTATCCAACCTACCTCTCAGAATAGCACACATAACCAAAACTTTCCTATCCGGCAAAACACTCCGCATCAGTGGGACAAAAATAACAGTCCAGAACCAGCAACGACGTATCACCAGTTCTCCTATGTGTGTGTGAAGCACCATCACCTCACCTGTGAACAATGGGCAGGAAAGCAACTGCCAAAAACAATGAGTGAGTAACAGGGTGTATAATCTCTGGGCATTCGTGTGTTCTGTCAAGGACTATTTTAGCTAAAGAATGGCCAGTAGAGAACACATGAGTAGGGAGATGAATGGAGGAATGATTATGAATGTGAATATTGTAGACAAACTCACATACAACTCTTCAGGAAGCAATGACTTTTAATTATTTCTGCCACTTTTTAAACGTGACACTTTGTAATACATTAAACAGCCTGCTAAGTGTGATACAATCCTGCCACATATTCTCTTATGTCTGTTTTCGCCAGCAGGGGGCAATGTGGCCATATGGTTTGGCTTCAATATGACCTCACACTCAGAATAATTAAAGTCAAAATACAGCCACATGCAGAAGTCATGGGGGTCCAAGAAAAATACAGCCCACACTGGCAACTTTTTAAAGTACAGTTAAAATAACTGAAAATTAACTGAATAGCATGAATTCAAAGCACGCTACCATTAAATCACAACCAATAGCAGAAAATCTTACATTTCTGAAAGATTACTAATTCAGGTTCTCTTCAGGCATGTGGGATTTGAATCTGGAAGAGCAGCCCTGGTTTGAGGCAAGGGATATCTAAAAAATATCTAAGCCTTACAATTCAAGAGTTATGAACACAAGAGCAAACATCACTGAATACCAGGCACATCTCACACCACAGTGAAGAGGTGATTCGAAGGCCTTTTCATTCTTTTCCACCATCTGTTACAAATGAGGCAGTCTGTGACTGAGCGTGATTTAACAGAGCTAAATGGCACCGGAGGTTGCTTTCAGAATGAAAAGATTGCCGCTGAGCTTCATACAGAGCTCAGTCTCCAATGTTCAATTCGGTTAAATTTAAATGTATTTGTATAGTGCTTTGTACAGCGGCCATGCTCACCTAGTAGCTTTACAGAAATCCAGGTCCAGGGCCCTTGCGGGACAGTGGTGAGCCAAAACTGTTGAGAAACAATTGGAAGAACCAAGTCTCAAAAGGGGAACCCGCCCTTTTCTGGCCCACACTAGAGAGCAAAAATAATAACAGGACAAAAATGAATTAACAAACAGTACAAATGAATAAAAATATATGGAAAAATTAGATAAACGAAAGTGAACCAAAACAAAGGGTATTCAGATTAACCACTGATTAAAGACCAGTTTATAAAGAATGAGGATATATTCACAGTTCAATAACACCTTCAATGAAACAAACATCACTTCTGAGCTTAAAATGCATGACAGAATTCTTTGTGAAGTGCAAAAATGCTGGAAAAGCTCTCGTGTCTATTGAATGGCCTCACAATGTATACAGAGCATGCTTTGGGGCTCACTTTGAAATAAGCTTTGAAATAAGCAAAGCATGAATAACATAAATAATTGCACATCTGCCTCACTGTAGTAGTGCTGTAACTTACCATGGGCCTTTGATGAAGGGACATTTAACTCCCAGGGTATCTCACTGGTTTTAAGATACTGTTATTTATTGATAGTACATCTTAAAATGCACACATGAAACCATGGAAAGAAATGGACATCACAATCATTTTAAGAGTGTGCCTGCTCTTTTAGAAAATGTTGTAAATCATTGTTTGTTTGTTTTTTTGGCTTGTTTTGCTTTTTTGTTTTGTTAAAAAGATCTCAGTTATGGAGATATGTGTGCATGCATGCAGATGTGGAAGAGTAGGTCCTTTTGAAAGTGCACTTTTTAAATACTATATTGACTTTTTGAAAAGACCATATTGACATAACAATTATGGAAAATCATCATTGAAAAGCCCCTCAGTGGGAGAGAAAAGAGCAAGGGGGAAATTCTTTAACATCAGAGAGACGCAGCATGAATCCTGGTGGTTTCTGAGAGCAAAGTTACAGTTATTTATGCTAGAATATTTAATGTCAGCTATGGTAAATGGGTGGCACTTTACTATAACATACTATTGCATACTATTATTGCACAGCCTGTTCCTAGAATGTAGAACATCAGTATTACGCTGATCGCTAAGAACAAGCTTACAGCTATACATTGTGGATCACATTTTGTATTTTATTTGTATTTTCCTCTTTGCCCAATTTGTCAAACACTAAACAAAAAATAGCAACTATGCACTACTATTTGCACATTTGGCTTCGTTTCCTTTAGAGAAATTGTTAAGTAATTTATTTATTTATTAATGTCCAAACATCACATTTGAAGTGTTCTAAATTTTAGGTCAATACATTAATTATAAAACAGTTACCCCAACTCTATCCCAGCCCATTTTATCTGAGAAATCTAAGTTATTTGAGAAAGCCAACACTTCTTTTCACAACTTCTGAAATAGGCTACCATGTATAATGTTTTATATTTGTCTCATGCATTTTATAATGTATTCACATTTGAGATTCAGAGCTGGACTTTCTTTGACCACATGTAGCATTAGCAAGTTGTTTTGCCAAATATAGTTCCAAAAAAACTTTATGCACAAACACTAACTTACACTAATCATGCTGTGATTTGAGCCCAGGTTAGCCAGTAACATTATTGAAAATGCATTCATAGAGGTCAGACAGTTTATGGGTCGCATTTTTAAAACTGTAGGGTTTGACAAGCAGACAGATTCATTTACCTCAGAGCTATAATTATTAAACACATTCTCCAAACTGGTATCATTGCGTCATTGCAGTTCAGCACTCATGATTATAGCTGTGTGATATAGTGAAGTTCGCAAAGTTCGTAGACTTAATCATGTCTATTATCTCAAGAGTGGAGTAGAGAGGATTTGACAGTTTTGTGCAGAGCATGGAACACTGACCCAATGACTTGGAGCAAACCACAGCAGGCATTTCCCAGTGAAAACTGCATCACAGTCTAGAGGAGTGAAACAGGAGTGAGAACATGGTTACAGAATAATTGTTTTTAACAGTGACTGCAAACTTTTTAAAGCTAACTTCGCTTTGTAAACTTCTGTCTGCTGTATAAAAGGCCTTGCCATCCAAGGGTAAAAAAATAAAGGATGTACAGAGCTTTTCTAACTCAAGGGCACAAAAACACACACCATGTCCTTTCCATTAGCCTTCCTCAGACCAAAAGCAAATAGGCAATACCACTTCGGCTGTGACACGACAGATGACATTCCTCTCAAAACAGCATTTTTTCAGCTTTTTTTGCAGAAAAATAAAAAGGTAAGTTTTCTATTTTGCTCATTTTACCAAACGTTTGTATTAGTACACCTTCTGCAGTGTCTGTATGAAAGTTTGTGTCGTTATCATTTGTCCATAATCCTACTTCTATTATTTATGTGATATCCTTTAAAAATGACCTTTTAAAATGACTACAAATGACTATGTGTCAAGATTATGACTATATTGCCATCATGGCTGTACACTGTCATGCTGGGTAGGCTGAAGGCTTATTCACAGGCTGTAATAAGAAAGGTTGGAGAATGATATTTTGCTATTTCATATAGATGGGATGACCTGTGCAGTACCTTACATGTCAATTGAAGCCACCTCCAGAATCCATCCCTCCTGAAAAATCACTAATTATTACATCAGTGAGTTCATACTTCCAATTCCTCATTCTAATAACTATTAACAGAGTAGTTTCATAGAGCTCACTGAATGTGATGGATATGAGTTACTGGGTAATAAATCTGGATAATGAATCTCAGTAAATGATTGGTAGCTACTCTTGAGCTGGCTGAAAGAAGTGTTTTTCACCCCAGGATTTTAATTCATTTGTGAATGATGTATGCTCTTTAAATGAGGAGAGTATGTATACCCTTTGCTTCTTTGAAATGCTCTTTGTTTGTTATTTGCTGTGCATTCTTTTGATCATTATACCATCTCTTTTTGATCCTGAGGTTTTGTCACTTTGTAAACAGAAAAGATTCTCATGCTCATTGGAATGCAAAGATATGGCAAGTTCATACGGCGTTTCTTAGAACTGTCCATGAAGTCCCATTAGACATCCCCTTGCACCCAGCAGCCCAGAGCAAGCATGAGTGGCTCTGTAAACATGGCATTACATCACTGTACCCAATGACATGCTCTCTGACAAACATTTCTTCTTTCATCTCATGCCTCCTTTGATCTTTTCTTTTCTAGCCGCAAGTGGTCTTCTTCCCGTGTCACTCTCGCACCGGCGGTTCCTTGGGTGAGCACAGGCGCCTGCCAACCCTAGATAATAAACTGCCTATCTGTGGTTCTTTATGTCAGCAGATAATTTCATTTCTAGGCTGTGTTTTATGATCTATTCCTTTTTATTGCGCTTGAATGAATATGTATGATACAAAACATGCCTCCTACCTTCAAACTATTTCTGGAGCACCAATTCAGCGGTAGGACCGCAGGCTGACTGGTAAGACTGTGAACCCTTGGGTAATCAGTTTATCCCACAAATCCTTAACATACACCCACAAACATGGGCATTTCCAATAGGTTCAATTATATTTTTGTTTGTCCTGTTACATTTTAACCCATGTATGGATTACTAACCAGGCCAGTGAGCCGAGAGCCCAAGGGTTTCTAACTGCCTCGAATTTTAGGGAGGCTCAAACACTGGCAAATCAATATAGATACAAACATTAGCTGAGTAAATACCTGTTTAATATTCATAAAAACTAAATATTTGTATCTTCTCATGCCCTTCCAGTTTTATGTTACCAAAATACTGGGATTTTGTTGTTTCTATTCTAATGGGATGTTTTAGACAGCGTGCGATAAGTGTTTTCATTTCAACATATAAGACTACATTTTCTTAAAAGTGAAGGAATCATGATTCCAGATTATCTTTAAACATATTAATCATATACAAGGAGATAAATATTTTTGACTTGGCATAATAGAAGTGCACACATAAGACAAACAAAAAACAAAAATAACAAATTGACACAGTGACTTATGCACCCCCCCTTTTATGTGCGTGTGTGTGCTCTTCTTATCAATGGGAATTTGTTGTGGGGGGATGTATTGTATGCATTTGTTGACTGTTTTTTCTGTAATTTATCTGAAAATTATAAATACATACAGTAAAAAAATAACAAACTGGCATTACTCATAAGTGTACATGATCATTAAAAGAGACTATTGTTTAGTCCCACCTTTCAGGTCTTTTGTTTATTGTGTTATTGTTAGTGGTTGGGGTGGGGTTCAAAAGATGCTTAGGCCCAGGAGACTCACAAAACCATGTAGCCTGTGTAAACCTTCATTTTTTTTTAAGTTTTAGCATTAGTTAGAAACTAAATTCAACATTTACTTCTTTTTGGAATGCCATGCGTACTCTCCCAGGCATTGTTTGATGGGGAGTCCAAGCAGGTTGTTGACGATGATTTAATTGGAAAAATAATTTTGAAAATGCCAGGTAGGTCTACCTGAAATAATTCTGTAAAATATTTCAGAATGGGTGCAGTTACATTTATGTAGAGCTTGATCTAGGCCACTCTAGGATAAAATGGGAATGGTAATGTTTGGCCTGTGAATATTAAGGTGTTTAATCCTTAATTTTAAGTAATAGATAGTTAATTTGTAGATAGTTTGTAAAAGTGTAACACCAGATTCTTGCTTCTTTCTGAAAGTTGAACCTGTGAAGAATATTCATAAGAAGCCAGCTCCATCTCTGCGGAACCCAGCTGCGCTCCCTAACCCACTTATCCAACATGAGCAACAACACAAGTCCTAATCAGATCACAGACTGTCCCGAGGTTGTGATTCCTATCGAAATATTTATGGTCATAGGCTTTGTGAGCCTGAGTGAAAATCTTCTGGTTGTGGTGGCAGTCATTCGCAACAAGAACCTGCACTCGCCTATGTACTGCTTCATCTGCAGCCTGGCAGGTTTTAACACCATCTCAAGCCTCTCCAAGACATGGGAGAACATCATGTTGGTTTTTAGAGACACTGGACATCTCAACTCCAGGGGAGCATCAGAGCGCAGCATAGACAATGTAATGGACACTTTACTCTGCATGTCATTTGTAGGCTCCATCTTCAGCTTCTTGGTGATTGCCGCAGACCGCTACATCACCATATTCTATGCATTACGTTACCATATGCTCATGACTGTACGCCGTGCGGTGGCCAGCTTGGCCACCATCTGGACCGCTTGCGGTGTCAGCGGGGCCGTCATGATCGGGTTCTTCGAAGCCGCTGCAGTCAAGATATTCTTCATTGTGGTCTTCTTCACAGCCCTATTCTTCATCCTGCTGCTCTATGTGCATATGTTCCTGTTGGCACGGTATCATGCCAGCAGGATCATGTCCATGCCAGGGGTTTCTCGACGCAAGAGGAAGAGTGGGCTGATAGGCGCGCTCACCCTCACCATCCTGCTCGGGGTCTTTGTGGTCTGCTGGGCTCCTTTCTCCTTCCACCTGTTGATAATCACGGTATGTCCAGAAAACCCATACTGTGAATGCTACCGCTCACTCTTCCAGCTGCATGTGGTGCTGCTTATGAGTCACGCTGTGGTCGATCCAGCCATTTACGCCTTCCGTAGTGCAGAGCTGAGAAACACCTTCAGGAAAATGTTCCTCTGCTCTACACAAGCTCAGGACTCCATCAGAGATACGTGTGAATGTGGCATTTCAAATGCATTACGAAGACCATAGATCAGACAGTCACTACACAGAACACTGTGTTAAAATGTTTATTAATCTCTTTTACAATCACATGCTGGGTTTTTCGCTGTTTTCATTTTCATTGGAAAAACCAGGAGCTGAAATGAGTTGAATATTTTAAATAGTCTTGTAAGAATCTTACAGAAACTTAATCATGGGAAAGTGATGTAGTGATGTAGATTTAGGATGTCAACATGCCAAAATATAGCTTTATTCTAGCGTGAAGCAACAACTCAGCAAAGCACAGAGGAGATTCTGTACAATTTACAACACTCACTAAACACTGAGTATGGCATATTTAGCAAATAGATCAACAATTTTTGTATCAGCATCTGATAAGGCAGAAAAATAAATGTAGGAAAAAGTTGTGAATAACAGAAATGTACACTTAGATTTACCAATCCACCAACTATTGTGGATATTAAAACTGCTACATGATATACAAATATGTACAACAGTACAATAAAGCAATTAAATCGTAGTCTGTTTAATAATCAAGCTGCTTCTTGTTGTGCATGATGGTCAAATTCATTACATTCAGTTCTCAGTCACTGCACCAGGTAAATATGCAACATTACACAGCATTATGTGTGATGCATGTCACAATACAGTAATACGCCACACCACACCACACAAACTAACAACTAATAGGAAAAAGAATGATCTGTGCGTGAGGAAGGTTTTATATACCTCAAATACATGAAAACACAATACAGGATGCTCGAAGGTGAATACCAAACTTTTTAAATCTCTACTAAATCTTCATACTTAAAGATATAAGAGAGCACCTGCACATTTTCTTAGCAATATCACAGAAAATTAAGCCACACCGTAACACAAAATATGTAGAGCATACACAACTATAGCACCACCCTGGATATCAAACAATATTATCTGAAGGCCAGCAAATAAACATAGTTAGTCGCCTGTTTGTATCGTCTAGCTCATAATACACGTTTTATACTACTTATGAGCATTAAGGATACGTTACATTCAATTTGCAAAATGTGTGCCCGTTCAACATTTGAAATTCCTTTGCACATTTATATACTGTACATACTTAATATAAACTTCATAACATATTCATAACATATTTGCATACATACACCCAGACTCACAATCAGTCGCACTATTTACTACTGCAGCATCATACCAGTGCTGTTTCTTTACATACAGTCCTGCAGTACTGGCCGTTAAATTCAGTGTTAGCAGCATGTATACTGAAGTCTATGACTGTAAGACACTGAGCTGGTTAACCAAGGACAAAACAGAAAGCGCCTTTTGTGAGTGAAAACACCTCCTTAAGAGAGAAATTGTATCCACGTTCCTTAGTCTGCTCAGCAGAGCTCAAACCTGAATGCCTGGTAAACCTGGTTAGGCATGTGTCGGTACAATACAGAAACAGACGAGCATCTTCAGATGTAGAGGGTGTTTTCTCTGGGTTTAACAAAGTAAACAAACCTGCTATATCTGTTAAATTAACTAGCTTGCTATCTAAAAACTACAGACTTTGTCTTACATTACCACAGGCATTGTGCTCAGGTTACTTCAACAGTACAAGAGTGAACTGCAGTAAAGGAACAAAGATGCTAACATTTTGTGGCCTTTTGTACACTTTTGGACATAAAGGTGGGAAGGAAAATACTCAATTAAACCAAATAACTGCTTACTTTAAGGTGTAGTTGATTATGTTCTGACAGCAAATTATGGGGAGAGATCACTGAAGGGGATCCCAGCCCATTTCACATCAATGCCTATGGATTAATCCATCAATCTAACAATGCATGCATTCAGCCACCATGCTCTTAAAATGTGCTTAAATCTCTATTGAATTACTGTCATTATACATCTCAATACCTGTGATTTACACAGATAAATAAAGGTGTACAGAACCCACTGAAGGCTGATTCATCTCCATAGATTAGGGGCATTCATTCAATAACAACAATTGTTATTCCTAAAAAAAATATTTTGTTTAAAATTAGACTTTAAAGCAGCAAGTAATTGCTGATAAATATATCCACAAATGTACCATCATCTACTGTCTATAAATTATCTGGAAACTAAGCAATATTTTGTTCTTTTTTAATTACATATATTACTATAGCAGTAGTCATTGTATGCAGACAACAGGACAGCTTTTCCACTCATTCACACTGAAGTTGTAAACAGCTTTTAGGGTTGGACTGCTATTTGAATCAAGCAAGATGCAAGACAACCAATCAGATCAGATGTCATTTACAAAACAGTATTACAGAAAATATCACAAGGGAACATCAGAGAAAACAAAATACAAAAAAAATATTGGGCTGTACATTTTTTAAATACTTTACAGGATATACATATTTTTTCACATTTTCTTTGGGCTTTTATTTTCATTTTATTTTTGTTCCATTCCTTAATTCTGTACTTCACTTTGGTGTCTGAAGACACCTTCATAAATTAGAGGTTTTTGATCTTGATCTAAAAGATTCAGTTTGAGTTTTTGGGTAATTGTTATGTAACTAATATTCTTAGGTAACTCTCATGGTGCAATTCAGTATTTACTGGAGAAGATAAGGAAGCTGCGCAGGTTGTAGCAGCAGATGATCTCCTTAAAGGTCTTCCTCATCTCCTGGCTCCTCAGTGCGTAGATCAGTGGGTCAATCACCGAGTTACACATGATGAGGATGAGGTACATGTTGAAGTGTGACATGAAGCAGATACAGTATAAATTCCTTGGGCAGGAGATCATGAGAATGAGGTGAAGAAAAAATGGGGCCCAGCACACGATGAAGATCCCCAAGAGGATGGTGAGGGTGATGGCCCCCTTCATGCTGGCCCACTGCTGAATGGAGGCGTTGTAACCAGGCAATGCTGCCATGCGTCTGACGTGGGAGCGTGCCAGCAGAAACATGTGGCTGTAAAGGGAGGCCATCAGCAGCAGCATTACGAAGAACATGGCCACCAGACACACCACCACCGGTGTGGTGTCAGAGTAGATAATGAAGATGATGCCACAGCCAGTGCAGAAGCTCCATATGCTCCCAATGATCATCCCAGCTCGCCTCACGGTCATTATGTTATGGTAGCGGAGCGCATAGAAGATGGTTACATAGCGGTCAACAGCAATGGCTAGCAAGCTGCACATGGACGCCACCACAGATATACAGATCAGAGAATCAAACACATTATCCATCTGACGGATGAAGTGGTCTCCCACCACCAACCTTCTATTGGCCAGGAGGTGGATCACTACAGTCTCCCACGCATTGGAGACACTCACCAACATGTCTGCCACAGCCAGACTGCACACAAAGAAATACATGGGAGAGTGAAGATTCTTGTTCTTCACGATGGCGAGGATAACGAGGATGTTCTCCAGCAGACTCACCAGGCCCAATGTGAGGAAAACTTCTGGGGCGATGTGGACCTGTTCACAGGTTCCTGACATAGCTGACTTGCCCCTTCCGGTCTCCTCACTGCGGTTAGTGAGTGCAGTGGAGGAGTTTGTAAGTGAAGAAGGCCACATAGATGCATTCATCTTTCATTTGAGATCCTAGTAAACCTTTCAAGATTTTTTAAAAAAGAGCTGTCAGTGGTCACTCATCATGTCCTTGCATATCTGTGAACAAAGAAAACAATGCATTGAAAAAGATGACTAAATTAAGGAGCCTGCTATGTCCAGGAACAGAGCAAAGCAATGGAAAATTTGTAATTATGCAGCCAAAAAAGAATATGGCATCCAAGTCACGACATATGTAAAGGGGTTTTTTTTTCTGTCCTTCAGATTGCCAGTAGGAGAGGGTAGTAATTCTCTGCGCTTTGACGCTTTCATGAAATAATGTGACCAGATTACATTATTTGATTTGAGAGATTTTACAAAGAACTGGCAAAAGTCCAGACATTTATTAAATAGATGAAGACCAATCAAAATGGATAAAACTAACACTGAGCACTAACAAAGTGCCCTTCAAGGATTAGACCGAGCATGATGAGGAAAACCATGAGGAAAAATACAACAGGTTTCAGACAAGAACCTAACGAGAGTTAAGAGTGCAGGTTCAATCTTACACACATCAAAATTCTTAATAAAGGCTGAAACTGTTGAGAACAGGCACATTTATGATAAAAGGAAAAGGCTTTATAAATCTCAGACTGAAACTTCCAGTGCCTTAAATTAACCAACTATAGTGGTAACAAAGGTCTTGTGAATCATGCACTTAGAGGCTTCAAGAGGTCTGTCGAGGTGGAAGGGAAAAACAATATTCTTGTCTCAAAATTTGATTGGATTATGAAAATGACTGAATGAATTCAGTAATTGTGATGTATGCACTTATGTACCATTTTGTTTTTTGTTGTAAGGATAGCACTGTATTTTCCATATATGGTTTTTCAGTTTACAGGTTATGAAACAAAATCAGCGTTCTTTATTTGAGGCTGTTCGTATAAAATACAGGATGGCATCGGATAAGTAGCCGGGTAACAATCCACTTGCTCAATCGTCTTGTCATAGTTTTGGCGGAGGTGGGTTACTTATCTGTGGCCCACCCTGTGTAACATGACATCTCATCCTCTGCAAGACAATTTTGCACTTTAGTGTCCCATGAACGTAAGAAGAAATGTTTAAATCCTCACCCCTATCCATATATGATATAATCATCTGCTGACTGGAAGACCAGTCCCTTGATTTTCTCCTTTTTCAAAAGTTTGAATTTTCACAATGATGTGCGGTCTAGTCTCCTGTCTTCTGCTACTAAACTGTAGTGGTCAGTATATTTTGTCTTTTGCAATATTTAATCTTTTTTGTTTTGTTAATGTATTGCATTCCATTGCTTTTTTTTGTATTTAAGGTTATAATGAACATGTACATTTCCTTCAGAAAGTGATATCTCATTAAAGGTAAACAAATGGGTTTCAAGGACCATGAATGTATCTTGAACGGCACACTTGCATTGTTTGTAACAGTGACCTTTATCTTCAGACAGGCTAAAAAATAGGGCTAAAAATCATGAGTATTGGGAAATCATTTTATCTGCACTGCGCCAGTAATATAGAAAAAAAAGCGTTGCATATTTTTGTTCCTTGTTCATTGTTTTTTTTAAGATTAAATGCACTGACAACACACTGTTCTTCAAATTATTAGCATATATGAAATGCACATTTATTATACAGCATTTCCTTAGTGAGGCATGAGTCATTTTTCAACCTTGTTATTCAAACAGAAACAATTGGTAGTGAGCTACATTCAGAATTTCTTGAGTGTCATCTGAGTGGTCAATATGAAAGATGTTCTTGTTAGGAAAATAAGCAAACGAAAGTACTCGAAGATGTCAATTTTGTATAAAAGGCTTTATTGATTATTACCCGATGTGTCTCTCTGCACACTGCACTAAAGGGAAAACAGCTCAGAGCCTGATGAGGACACAGGTGGTACTGAGTCACTGGCTCTGATCTTAAATTACTGTAATTCCAGGGTTAGAGGTGTACCTTTTATTATCTCACCCCTTTCAGAGAAGCCCTCCATTATGTCCCGTGCAGCCCTCCAGTAAATAAAGCCTCCAAAATCAAACTAGGCCTCCTCCAGGCAGTATCAATACAAACCCCACAGGACCCCAGTGGCTGTGGTCCAGTCTGCGATTCTCATATAAAACCCCATGGAGAGACACACATCAAATACAGGTGTTCAGTTGTAGATACATACACACACACACACACCACTTCTGGCATAGCCAGTTGAATGAGACAGTCTGGAGCGATCATACATGCACATTAGGTCACCATGTTCAGTGTCTCAGTGTAATGTTTACAAACTGATCCTCTGGGCTCTCCAAACAACAGACCACAAATAATAAGTGTTGAATGTGAGCAGAGATTCTGAGATTTTAAAAGTTACAGTAATGTGACCGATCTTTTTTTGTTTTTAATTTAAATATAGGATTTTGAAGGCTTAACTGGGGGCCCCACTGGACTGTCTAATCCCGGTGAGAATCTGTAGAGGAACAGTGTGCTAAAACCATTGATTTTGTGCTGTATTGTGCACGGATACAATTTTAATCCTGCTGGAAAAAAAACACTGAACCCATCTTGTAACAGTAGTAAAGTTACAGTACTGAGACTGTTCAGTTCAGTCTTATACTGAACTGTATAAGACTGAACTGAACAGTCTCAGTACTGTAACTTTTAAAAAGGCTCAAACGGACATTTTAACTTCCACATTCACTGTCTTGGGGGATGTGTTACAAGATGGGTTCAGTGTTTTTTTTCCAGCAGGATTAAAATAACACGCCTTTGTTTTAGAAAGGAGATGCTACTGAAATGTAAGAGTAGAAAGACTTTACAGAGCCAAATTATCTTATAAAATGGCATCATAAAGTCATAAAATATATACCTAATTTAAGAGTTTTGAAAAATTGGAATTTATTACAGCTATATACAGCACATACGGTCTATTTCCAGAAAGGAAAATTGGTCCTAATTTTAAAGGTTAATGTAACTTTCAATAGCATTTCAGAGGAGTCATTCGTCATGAAATGTCCATATAGTGTAAAAGACATCTGCTGCAATTATGTTGAAAATCAGTGGCACTCTGAATATCTAGTTCTAATTACATTGAATCTAAATAAATCTAATTAACACAGACTCAATTCAATTCACTGTGAAATTCACCCAGTTACCAGAAAGATCCCAAACACTACACAGAACAAACACAATCACAATCAGCAGGATTTTTCTCTTCTTTTGAAATTAGCCAGTTTGAAATTAAACATTTTTAATCCAACAACTGTGTGTATTCATGTTTTCATTTCCTCTCACACACATGCAATCTGTTTTTTCCAAGCAACAAGGGAACTCTACCATTTTCAGAACTACCTGCTGGACAGCGACTGCAGTGGTAAACATTTGAATGATCTTGACTGAGCACAACATTAAGAGAAAAAACATTTCTCACCTCATGGATGTCTGGCTCAAGTTCTTTAGGAACTACATGGACAGCATCTTCACAACCTGGAACCTTAATAGAAATCTGCCTGAAGTCCACATTACTTGGTGTGCTCTAATATAGCTGCCCAAAGAGCTCCTCCTCCTCCACCTCCTCCTCCTCCTCCTCCTCCTCCTCCTCCTCCTCCTCCACATACACTGGTCTGATCTTTATTTCAGCTGTCATCTGTGATCTAAATGTACATTCCTGAACATTAGCTCTTTCCCAAGTTATTACCATGCTGTGTTAAATTAAAAATTACATACCTGTTATTTATAATAATACCAATATTACACACCTGACATGAAAATTGGAATAGATCACTCAGAGCAAATACTTTCTTTTCTTCGCCGAACAAAAGGGAGTAGCTGCCCAACAGTAGTCTGATGGGTTTTCTTTCAATCTCCCACAAGTGCCAGGAAAGGTTGTATCTGGTTTCAAACCCATGATTTCAAGTCTCGTGCAGACCTCCAGGGTAAACTCACATACGGCTGCATTTGAGAGCCCCTGAAGACCATAAATGTTTTTTCACTGCAAAGTAGTAGTAGTAACATCCTTCTAATCATTTGAGCATGCACCCAAACATCAGGGGCTCAGGTGATCATGAGTGTGAACATCAGTGATGCCACAGCCATCCATAGCTGGAAACTCGAGAGAGAAAATCCCTTGTGGGATTGCATGATTAAAAAAAGGTCCTGCTCAGGGGCATAGCAGCCAAATTAAAAGTGGGGGGGGGGGACAGTATGGTGATGTGACCCAAGGGTGTTCATACAGTATAATAAATTCTAAATAGAAGAACAATAGGCATTTTACAGCACCAAAGTGGCAATTTGAGGAACATGCC
>JBBPDC010144221.1:0-23640 GCA_037974485.1 Hemigrammopetersius urotaenia
TTTAAATTAATTTTTATTTTATATTTTAGAGAGACCCAACAAATATCGACTTTAAATTAATTTTTATTTTATATTTTATAATAAATGAATAAATATATTGAATTATAGGATATTCAATTTTTATTACGTTAGTAATCGTCATAGAATAAACGATAAAAACGCAAAAACGTGAGGGAGACCCAACAAATATCGACTTTAAATTAATTTTAATTTTATATTTTATAATAAATGAATAAATATATTGAATTAAAGGATATTAAATTTTTATTACGTTAGTAATCGTCATAGAATAAACGATAAAAACGCAAAAACGTGATGGACAGAAAACTGAGCAACTCTGTCTGGCGACAACTCCGTCTTACTTGTAACTTTTGCCACCAGAGGTCACTCGATACACACACACGAACTGACACGGACCGAGGATCATCTTCATCAGCGATTAAACTACGTTTTAGTATATAAACAGTGGAAATTAAATTAAAACAAAATTAAACGAATGAGTTTAATTAAAATACGACCACCTTTTACATTGTGTGAACATCCACAGTGTTGCATTAAATTGTTTTGGGCTGAAATGAAAGGATTCTGCAACCATTCAGTACGACAGACAGAACAAACAGAAAGACAGACAGGCAGGCATATAGACAGACCGACAGACAGAATAATAAACAGCTCCAGCCAGGACGTGTTAGTCCCCGGATGTTCGACCCACTAACACATTTACCAGTGGACGACGTCACCGTGGGCGGGGCCTGCAGCTGAAATCAAAAACAGAGCGGAGAGAGAGAAGTCCCGCTCGTCGTCTCTCCATTTGTATAACTGACCGAGGAGTTCCGCTCATAAATGCTGCGGTCTCCTGCCAAAGTGACCACCTTTCCCTCTCCAAAGGTAAGACCTGCGCAACTTTGTGTTTCTTTTCTTTTTTTGTTTTGCGCTGAAGTTGGTGCAAACAAACAAAACAAAGACCCGCCCATATTTTCTCCTTTGCTGCTGCAGTCCCAGAGTCAGGGAGCTCTGGGTTTTTCTGCAGCTTTATTCTACTGTATCCTCTGCAGACCACATAGGATTGACTGTTTTACAGTTTCTCACTGGCGGATGTCTTAGCCGAGAAATGGTGTCAAACCGCCAGACGAGAACAGTGTCTGCTTCTCATTCGCCAGTTTCGTGTTTGAATTTTTCCGTTCCTCCTTAAACGGTTGAAACAGCTGCCCCTTTTAAGGTGGAACGGAAAATTAATATATAAGGAGCCAAGCTCAGCCTCCTAATCCAAAAAGCCAGCAAATATGCTTTATTCAAGCAGGATTACAAAATATTTTCTTAGAATTCTAGTGCCACCCCTTTTGTAGTCTGTCGATGGTGGATTTGATCCTTTTTCCAAAATGATGTCACAAACTGCAGCCTGGTGGCTTAGGAGGGCTCTACACAAGATACGTGCTTTGCAGTTTGCAGCCAATGTCCACTACCCTAAGGCTGTAACAAAACACTGATACTGATCAATCGTCATCGATTTAGGAAGGAGCTGAAGGGCAGTCATGCCTGTTTCCAGTTCTAGACGCAACTAACCAGTCCATAATGAACACAAAGGTCTGGGAGATTTATATTTTTAATGTAGATGAGGGGTGTATTTTGGACCTTTTGTCCATTGTAGAATCTTGTGAAAGGAAATCTTGTGATCTCATTCTTTCACACCTTAATACTGGGTTTAGTGGCATTTATTGTGAATTAAAATAAAAATGTGAACTTGTATTGAGAGGGGTACAAATAGCAAATAACAAAACTCTAAAGTTTACCCCTCTCACCTCTTTTAGGTGTTCCTGCGAGCGGAAGAGCCAGGAGGCCATGAAGTTCCATGGATCTGAGGAGAACCTGCGGCTGGAGAAGCAGTTGCAAGACAACCTTGCAAGAGAAATGCGCCTTTGGAAAGCGCCGGTCCTCAAAGGAGGATATGTCCAGGTAGTTCATAATCTGAGACTTCTGATCATATAATTTATTTGGACTGAATTAATAGATTGTGTATGTTTACAGGGCTCTGACATTGTGCCATCACTGTACCAAGAGATGATAATTTGGTTGCGTGATATGAGCGAGACTTTTGAGTTTTGTTCGGAGACTTTTGCTCTTGGAGTCTGTGTCCTTAACAGATTGCTGGCAACAGTGAAGGTGAGCGCTGGCTGTATATCTTGGTCACTGGATGTACAATAGTTTGTTGCACACTGAATAAATGTTACTGATTTCGATTGTAGGCCCAGGCGAAATACCTCAAATGCATGGCCATCACCTCACTGATTCTTGCTGCAAAAATCAATGAGGAGGACGAAGTGAGTTTTTCTTACTTCCACAGTAACAATATTTCACAACAACACACAGACATTTCACTTGAATAGATTTATTGTTCACTTATTCAGGTAATCGCATCAATCAAAGACCTGTTGGTGCAGAGCGGATGCAGCTTTTCAACAGCAGAGATTCTTCGCATGGAAATGATCATCCTCGATAAGTTGCACTGGGACCTGTACACTGCAACACCAATCGATTTCATTCACATCGTAAGTAATAGCTGACACATTTCCTCATTTGTTTCTCATCGAATTAGACTAAACACAATGGCACGAAAAGCACAAGAGAACACCTAACCTCACCTTTTGACATGGCTATTGCAAACTTTGCCCAAAAGTAAACAGTCCTGGTCCCATAAATTGTGCATTGGTTGGGCATGGCTGGCCCTAAGCCAGTAAGGATTGATGGCCGCAGGTGCTTTTGTGTTTGGTCAAACATTTGGTGCAAAGCTAGTACTGGGACTGCAGTCATTAAATGCATTGTGCATGTAGCCAAGGCACTAGTCTGGCTTGAGTCAGCAAAGCAGATAAGTTGATCCAGCTTCAGAGGAATGCATTTTAAAAGGGAACATTGTCTTTGCACTTTTATATAAATATAGTTTCATAAATGGGAATAAATGCCACAAAGGCGAGAATGTTAAAGCTTCTTTTCTTTTGTCCCATTTGTTTATAATATCATGCAATATGAATATAGCTATTGGCTGTTTTTTGAGACGATTTGGCTCAGGCCTTGTGCCAGTTAGTTGAAACGAATGGTCATGAAAAAGCAAAATTTGCAATAGAGCCATCTGTATTTGATATTTTGTCATTGAAGCTAATGTAGGAAAGACGGCGTTGCTGCTTTGGCACAATTTTTAAAAAGCCAGTCACTTCCGAGAAATTAGCTTCTCAGAATACAAAGAGCTTGACAAAACACTGTTAAAAGTATTTCTCCGTTTAAAAGAAAAGCCTATGAACAAAATTTAGACTGTAAAGTAAACAAATAAATATGATCTGTTTGTAGACATGTGTCTTGTCTGTTATACCTGAAATAATGAAAATGATTTGTTAAGTAATGAAATGAAAAAATATCTACTAGCATAGAAAAATAAATTTCCTTAAATTTTTCAAATAAATAGCCAAAATTTTCTATCTTTTGAATACATTCTTATAAGAAAACCAAACTTAGTGTGAAACATCTTGCCTTCAGAGATAATTAACCACTAAACCTTTCTTGTTTTGGAAATCTGGTCAAAGAAAATATTACAGGATTACAACACTATCCACATGTAAATTGTTAGTCACTTTAGTATCTGTAAACACGGCACACATCATTCCTGCTCAACATGGCTTTTTTTCTCAAGAGATAACATACAAAACATGCATGTTAACAAAATATCTCACATCTGACAGAAAGGAAAATGGTTTATAGCACTACCTGTCAAAAGGGACCACTGACTTGAACCATGAACCTTGGGTCATCTCATTCAAACCAAGTCACAGGTCTTGTTTTGTTGTGAAAGGGAGGCTAATGAACACAAAAAATCTCAAAAACAGGCCAGTCACAAAGGGGTTTACCAGAGAGACAGCAGAACAGAAACAGAAGAAAAAACTTTCATCCTCTGCTTTGAATTACTGAAAGTTTGTGACGAGTTGACAGTGGCAATGGTTTGGTCTCTGTTCTGTTTGAGCTTCTGAATTTTGTTTTTCGCAGTTTTATGGCCTGTTGATGTCCACGCGTCCCCAGTTAATGATGACTGCCACTCAAAAGAGGCCTTGCCTCCATGCGTCGTTGTGGACCAGGCAGGTGCAGCACTGTATGGCCTGCCACCAGCTCTGGCAGTTCAAGGGCTCCACGTTGGCTTTGGCCATCATCACTTTGGAGTTGGAGATGCTCATGCCTGACTGGTTCTCGTTCTTTTCTGACCTGCTGAAGAAAGCACAGGTATGCAAGACATGTGATGTCAGGACAGAGTCACACCGCTGACCTCTTTGATCTTGTTGGTTGTTGCTTGCTTTTCTCCACCAAAATAAAATTTTAGCAACAAAAAAAATCAAGTTTACACAGTATTCTCTCTACCCCAAGTCTGGTACTCAACTTTCAAGTGTTTTTTAGTTCTGCCCTGGAGCTCTGAGGCTAATCTAGCAAACAAATAGTGAAACATTATACACTCTGATTTGCATCCATAACTTGGCCATGTGGTTTTAAATGCAGTTTTACGCAAGCGTGTAATGTGGATATACAGGTCTATATAAAAAACAAATAGTTTAGCAAATAATGTTTTTTGTTTTTAAATCGCTCTCATTGTCATATCCTGTCTCAAGTGTGTGCCAGGTTTAATATAGAGCTGGATTTAAAAAAAAAAAAAAAGGGAATTTGGTTGTTTACATAAATTACTTGTGTGACAATTGACTTCTGGTGTTTGTCCACCATTTAACATTTCATGGCTAATCAACTACATGTGGGGTAAGTGGAGAATTGTGTGAATTGGATTTTTTGCTAGACTTTCTATTTTAGAAGCAATCTCTGAGACCAAACATGTCTTGGTCAATTGTTTTGATTTGGAATAAAGGGCGAATTATAGATGATTGCTGAATTATCACTTTGATGTAGGTTTGGTCTCTTACCCTTTTTTTTCTGGTATCTAATTCCTTCATCTGGGGTAGACAAGCTTTTCATGGTAACCTCTAGGCTGTTCAAAAGGTCTGCTTTCCCTCATTTGCTTTTCTCGGTTTCCTCTCAGATTGAGAGTACAGAATTCATTTGCTGCAAGGAGACAGTGGACGAGTATCTCAGCAGTCTTGAGTTTTCCATGCAGACCAACACAGTGTACATCTTGCATGCCACTGACCTGAAGCTGAGATTCTACGAGGATTGTTGGAAAATAACAAGGAGGAGAACTGACCAGACCAGGAAGAGAAAAAAAGGAAGCAACAGTGGCTGGGAGATGGACGACTTCTATGATGGCTTTGGCTGTCTTTATAACGAAGGCCTGCCCATGGAAGTGGAAGTAGGTGGATCTGGGGATTCAAATGGACCTCTTCAAGCTAAGATTACACCTTGTCCACCTCTCCAGCCCCTCCTAAACTAATAAGCTTTGATCCAACTGAGGCACTTTGCTTTTACTGGCATACAGTAATCACCTTATATAGCACTTTTGACTTATTGAAGCTTTGTTTTAAATGTAGTAGTTTGTTTTAAATATTTTAGTTGCCATTTTTCTTTTTTTTCTCCTTTTGATTTGTACTTTTAAGTTACTTTTTAAAGTCTATACAAATGATTCACACCAATAATTGTAATTCATTACTACATCATGGCATAATGTGCAAAGTCCGGTGTGATATGATCTTTTATTTGATGAACGGTTGACGCCTTATGCAGTTCTGTTTGTTTGTGTGGAGTAGTTTTTTTAATGTGATGTATAGTGAAACATTTTTTGTTTTGTTTCTCTCAGAATAAGCTTTCTATTCAGCACCTCTGATTCACAGACTTTACACAAGCGTGAAGCCAGTCTAACTTGTTGCATGGTAGTCATGATAATACTTGCATTGTGGTTCTTAATGACCAAAATTGATTGTTTTCAAACATCTCTAAGGCAGCTAGACATTTCACATTCAGTTGTTATTCATTAAAAAGTCAGGAAAATTTTTTTAAACAAGTTATGTTTTCTTGAAATAAATGACTGATACAATTTTGGGGTTTTTTTGTCGTTTACTTTCAGTACTGTTTGTACACATTAAGATAAGCACACTGTGTTAGCACTGTGTCAGGAAACACTGTGGTTGTGTGTGCCCTGCTGGGGGAAGCTAGACTAAAAAAAGCATGAGCCATTCTGAAAGAAAACAACTTCTTGTCTGATCATTCTTGAGAACAGCTGCAAGTTTGAGCACAGGCACAGTTCTTTAGCTTAACTCTCACTGTGCACTTGAAGATTTATTTAGGTTCTAATGTATTTTCATTTGAATAACTTACATTTGTGACAGCTTGCCACATTCTGGCATGTTTTGATGCACATTCTTCTTAAGGATGGTCGTAAAATTATTTAATTTAACTTTAGCTGGTTATGTAAAATATAAACTGATGCTGAAATAATGCAGATCATAATCTCATATGAAACAGGACAGGGTGGCTGATTTCTAGATTTTGAAAACGTCTGGGTCCTGGATGGGGTCCAAACCCCCTGTAGAGTTTACATTTTAAATCTAGATGCACAAACAGCACTTTTTCCTGTTGTCTTCTCTGTCCACTGTTATTGTGAAAGTGACCATTTGTCATACGGCAAATGGTGCCTAGCGGTCTTTGGGATCAAACCCGGACTTTCTGGTCGCAGGGCAGATGCCTTAACCACTCGGCCACCCAACACCCAATTGTCCAGTCCTGTAAGCACATTCTTAGGAAATGGCAAAAATATTTTCAAGTGTCAGGTGTGTGTGTGTGCTGTAGAGAGGGAAAAAAGAATGTAGCAAATCCAAGAATGTTATTTATTTCTCTTTGCTGCTGATTGGCTGCCGCCCTTTGACATTACAGTCCAGAAATTCCCC
The DNA here is from genome assembly GCA_037974485.1 of Hemigrammopetersius urotaenia. NCBI lineage: Eukaryota > Metazoa > Chordata > Actinopteri > Characiformes > Alestidae > Hemigrammopetersius > Hemigrammopetersius urotaenia. The sequence continues at coordinate 6,858 of JBBPDC010144221.1, forward strand.
AGTAGAGTGTCTAGAGTGTATTTGTGTATTTCATTTTTATTACTGCACTGTGTTTTCACTAAATTAAATTAATTTATTACTGTATTTACCTGCTTATGCAAAAAAAATCGACAGCACATACCAAAGAAAATGTGCGTGCATCTTTATTTACATTCTAGCACTGCAGGAGTTTCTTTAAGGCTAAAGTATTAAGCTAAAATTAAATATTTGGGGGCATATTTATAGTTTGCACTACAAAAATATCCATTTTAGGATTTATTTTTACCACATCACAAATTCGCAGGTGCTCTTGGAACGTAACCCCCGCGATTGTCGGAGGTTTACTGTATTTCTTCTCCCTGATGCTATATCCTTTCATCATCAATGGCCTTTGAATGTATGGAAAAGACTAACTCAGCAGAGGTCCATATAGTCAGTAAGGCCAGTCCAATGCTTAATGTAAACCTCATCCAGATGCCTCAGTCAATCACATTTCTTACCTACATATGCGATTTGCTTCTAAAAGCCAATCCCTGCATTTAGGCCTATCCTGTGTACAGAGTTTTAATCTGCCTACACTCATTCAACTCCTTACACACCATGTTTCCATGTCTAACTTCCTAGACATGGTCATTTCACAATCTGGTCAGTTTATGGTTTTAAACCTGTATTTCTATAAAGTTGCTTTACAACTTTTGCTTCACACCCCACTTTCTTTGCTTCCCAACAACCTTTCTCTGTAAGTAATTATAGTTACACTATAGTTACACTATAGTTTCATTTAGTATATGCAGCTTTAATGGGTTAATTCGACATTTATAACTGCAATAGCTGCTTACAGCAATACCATTATATCAGAGTCAGGCAAAAGAAAGAATGGAATTCATGGGGAACTAATCTTTAAAGCTGAAGGTGGGTTATTAGTGGGCCACATGTTCTGTTTAAGGCCTGAACTTGTGTTTTGTTACACATTCCCCACACTCTTGTCAATGATGTCTGCTGCAACTACTAAAGATTACTGCCTTTATTACTATTTATTTATTCTTACTGGCTGCTGTCCTATACTTAATATGTGTGTAGACCACGGTACGGTGTTTTGTATAGTCTATTGTCTGTTTTTATTGAGGTACTGTTACCTAATCCTCTTGTTTGACACTGTGAATTATAGAGCGCCATGTACTGGATTAACTGTGTTTCATTCCTCAATGAACAAATAGTTCCGGTGAAACTTGCCGTTAAATAAGCTCAAAATAAGCGTTTCTGGCTGTGAACGCTGGTGGTTTGTTGGTAGAAACGTGAAATCAAAACAGGATAAAATATATTATTGTACGGCTTTTGCTCAAATAATGACAGACAAATGTAAGAATCGTCAGGTGGGTGTGAGCAGCACTGACCATCGGACGTATCGGACATTATCCCGTTGAGCCGACGTGCTATTTGGACCGACACGTTAATTCATTTATTTATTTACTGGTCTGACCGACCACTAAGACTCGTAGATCGGTGACCCATGTGACTGGGCTGGCTAAATAAAAATTTTAACCACCACCACTTTCTCTTTGGTCCCTGTGCCTGCATTCGTCAAAAAAGTCAACATGGGAGTTTATTTCCTGACCATCAGCACATGACATACTACTCTGCAGCCCATTGGTTCTTTTCTTTATTGACACGGGGTTGGCCCAAACGTATCTTTAAACTCCTCCCCTTTTGGCTCTGTGCCAGTGTCGATGTAAGTGGATGAGATGGCGATAGAAAATGGTAAATGGGCGCAGAGCAAATAACTTTAAACAGACGCTGCCAAATGTTACATTTTTTTGCTGCAGGGCCTTCGTTAGTTGATGATGGTGGCGGTAGCGGTGGCTAACTTATGAGTAAAGGAACCCGTTAACAACCCTTGGTGAATCTGTGCCACACCAGACAGTCATTGTATATAAACTAGCTGTTTGCAAAGTCATGCTGATAACACACCAATAAAACAATTGTTTTATGGCCGCATTAGTCTTGTTACATTTAAGAATGCGGGTGAAATAAGCTAATAATATTATTACCTGTAGGAGAACGGCCATTTAGATCCCACCGTGCACACTGGCTAAAACAATAGACCTTTATGTTCTTATATGCCTTCCATGCCGAACTAAATAGACCACTAAATCGCCTCCTTGAAAGTGAGAACATAATTTTTTTTTAACCACCGTTCATCAACATTAACAGTAAAACAGCAGTTATTTACCTATTATTGGTTGTGGAAGGCAACTTTGGGGCAAGGTGTTAGATGCAGCTTTTCTGTAGGGATTTATGAAAGACATCCACACCTTTTCTTTCTCTCTCTCTCTCTCTCTCTCTCTCTCACATGCACACATACAGAATACCCTCTTTTCCCCCCCAAATATTCATTCAAATATTTGAGCAACTCAGTTTCACCTGTATCTTTTTTTAGAGGTTTGTCTCGAAGCATGCAAGGTGCCAACCATCCCACTAATACTAGAAGTAGAGTGTCTACCTTGAACAAACATGTTGTGTACTAATAAATAGCAAACAGTCAGTGGTTTCATCCTTAAGATCATCCCAAACACAAGTAAAGCAATCACATCTCTTAGTAGGTGATTTGCCCATATCTACAACTCTATGAGTCAAAAAAATTGGTGGGCAGCGGGCTGGCTGTGGCTTCATGAAGACCATCAGGCTGAATATAATCATGATTGCACTTAAAGTGGTTGCACTTAAAAGGGGTTAAAACTTTGGGCCACATATATGTTAGCATAGCAGTTTATCATTTTGATGCACTAAAAAATGATTTTGCCACATTTGCTAATTAACATGTTTCACCTGTGTGTAATAGTAACATCATTCAAGCCACTTGAAGCTGTGTAGCTCATGCCTGTTATGCAATTTTGCTGACATTTCTCAAAAATGATACCACCAAAATAATCCAAAGCAAAGAACGTGTAAAATCAAATTTTTGTGTTTGGGCTAGAGCTGGTGTAAAATGTTAGCTTACATCACAGCTAGCATTAAAGCAAGATTTAGAGTAAGGAAGAACAGGAAATCCTAATGGAATTTCCGTCCTATTCGTCTGAGTGAAATACGATATCCTGGAGGGTCTGAGTTAGCTGAGCATTTTTACTCCATGATCCAGGTGGCGCCAAGTGGGGGTGATACTTTGGTTAATATTTGCTAATATGTCCGTACCCACCGCCTCATGGTAATGTATTCAAAAACATACGAATAAATGAACAATGGGTAAAATTAATTATTTTTTTGAGGTAAGTTACATGATAGTTTATTATCCCTCGTAATATTAAATGCTATTCATGTGAATAACAATGTAAAAAGGTCAGTTTTTTGTTAAACATGAAATGACATGCAACTGGCACATCTGTTATCTGGTTGGAGTGCATCTTGTCAAGCAGGCGTAGAATTTTAGATATTTTTCCCTCCAACCCTTTTTCTTTTTATTTCACCTCTAGCGACTTGTACCTGTAACTTATCTCTTCAGGAAGGGGAAAAAACAGTGACAGTTTGTGCTTGAGACAGCATGATTATTTGACTGTCTAAACACTGTACTCAAGATCTAGTGGCAGGTGGGAGGAAATTATTTGTTCTGAGCAGAGATAAGTATCTGTTCACATCATACCCTGTGATAATCTGGAATGCCAAATGAGAGGGAAAATGGGAACAGTTCTAATGTTGAAGAGGTGTTTGTGAACTTAACTGGTCTAACGAAGGCAGTTAGACCAGTCACACCACTGGTGACACTAAACTGCCACATAAGAGCTTAGTGTAGTTATGTTTTTGACACATTTAGTCATTTCCTGTGCTACAAAGTCTTATTTGTGACATGATTAGGGCCTGAGAGACACGAGATTATAAGGTAGATCGTCCCATTTTTCATTTTACAATTTAAAAGGGGCATTTGTGAGCACCCTCAACATGCCCTTGCTTCAGCATTTCATGATGCCCCTTCTGCAGTGCCCTTTTACAAAAAAATTTGAGTGAGGACTGGTCAGAGTGGAGGTATTAACGGCTGTCTGACTAACAACGCAACAGAACATATTTAGACATTAGGGCCGCATTATGATAGTCTTTGAGACTTCAGAGTCTCTTTCTCTCTAACTTAACAAGCTGATGATGTCACCTAGGTGGGGTATTAAATAGGGACATTAGGAGTACTGGCACCATTGGCGATAAGAGTGAAACATGGCCCAAATGTCACAAAAAATGAAAATAGGACCCAAAAACAACAGGAAGAACTACTTTCATCAGCAGTAGATTGATTTGATAACTGGACTGGCCCTAGAGTAGGTTTGCAGTGTAAACTGCCACATGTAGCAGCCATGAGACTGAAAGTGTGGGGTTTCAGCTTAAAGTTAGTTGGCTAAGCAAGGTATCCTGCTTTGTGAGAAGAGCCCTTGTTTTTTAAAATTACTACTTAAAACAAAGTGAATTCCATCCAGTCCAGGACAACAAGAGGGTGTTTCAGTTTATTTTGGTTATCAGGGAATACAATGACTCTTCTTCACTTAGTTTTTAATTGTTATTCAGAAGCTTGCTAGATGTTGCATAAGTGTACATAACTCAAGATGTATAGCACTCATCCCTTTATGGCTTGATTACTAACAGTGACGTACAATACCTTAAACATACTGTTTAACATTTAAAAATAAATCACACATTTCATACCATAACATCATTCTATGTCATGAATTCAGCAAAGCTACTAAAGAAAATGTAGAAATTATGTTATTACAAAAACAGCACCAAAAAACAGATTTAAGACTGGTTTATTTGGTTGTACCCATGTTGGTCTATATTTGCATACTGTTTTACACGTGTGTTCTTGTCATTATTGCTATGCGGTAGAGTGGTGGCTCAGGTATCAAATACTACTGTACATTATGGCAAGGTAAATGGGCTCGACTTAAACATTAACTTGGCCTGACAATGTTGGCTAACTGTCCATAAAAATAAGATAACATACTGCAACCAAAACAATGAACAAGTCCATGAAGGTGTCAAAATGTAATAAGGGCACAATCGTATAAAAAGATTTCAAAGAAGATAATAACCTGGATGGTCCTATCACAAGGAAAATAAAATGAGACAATGCAATTGGAAAAATCAGTCCTCATAACGTGGCTCTGTTTCTGAGGTCCCCAGCAGTGCCTTTGGTCCATTTACAATGTCAATGAGGGAAATGCCAGAAAACAAAAAAAGAAAGAAAGAGTGAGAGAGAAACAAAAAGAGAGAGGAAGACAGAGTGAGAAAGAGAGAGAGAGAGAGAGAGACACAAACGCTGACGTCGTTATGATGATGGAAGACAAGTCCGTGGTTGGCCTGCCGTGTCGTGCTCATAAATTAACTGAAAAGGAAAACAAAGGACAAAAACAATGAAATGAATGACAAAAAGAAAGTAAAATGAATGGTGGAGTGGACTCACGCATTACTGGAGGCACAACAATAACCTTCTGTGTAACTGAGCTGCATGTAAAACAACTGATAAATTATAAACTGTTAATTCCACATTCCACCAGAAGAGGGCGGCGATATTCTCAACCACCACAAGATGGCGCTAGATATTTAACTTACGCCTGCCTTCCGTTTTGAAGCAAAGGGCAGACCCTTTCACTCACACTGAGTGTGGAAACACAATATTGTACCAAAATACATACCCTCTATATACCTATCCCGAAGAAACGAGCTCACCAGCAATGGCATTACTTTTCTGACGTTCAGGATATATGAACTCTTAAGAGTTCATATCCTACATTTTTCTTGTATTGTATTTCCCCTGATGTCCACTTAAGAAATGTATGTGACTTACATTCCAAAAGCAGTCAAATATGTCTTTGTATAATATATCTTTGTATATGGGTGGAGCAGAAAATTTTAAATGTATACACATCCCGCAAGGACTGGGGGAGTAAATGGTATGCTATGACACTTGTTTACATCCTATATTAAAGTCGATCTTTTTAATAAAGCAAGGGGCATTTCCATGATATGGGCTCTTCAGGCTAATTACATTGACATTGATACTGTTATTGCCCAGTGAGGCTGAACTTTGTTCCTGGTTTTGAACTGCATTCTACCTCCGGGTTCAGGTGCAACAGAGCCTGCACAGCATGTGTGTTTAACCCACACTCGACTCACTAACCACTTTATGACCACTTTACACTTGCTTTATAGCACCACTATATAGAGGTATAGTTATTGCCTGGTTCATCGCCAGTCAGTTTCTGATTGCAATTCAGCTATTGAGCAGATTTTATTTAGGTAGTAGACCATTCTCAGCACCTTCAGCAATGAGCACAGCAGGCACAGCTGCATTGCTTGAGCTTTTAAACCCATTAGCGTCACTCCTAGGTTGAAAGTAGTCGACAACTAGGGCTGCACGATTATGGTCAAAATGATAATCACGATTATTTTGAAAAATGAATCCTTTGCAGAGAAGACACATACTACAAGGAACAGGAACATACTACAGGTCTACAGAAATTTGGCGAGAAATACCAGCCTGTCAACATTTTCTGGTTTATGAGAAGACCAAAGGCAGGTCACACACACACATGCACGCACGCACACACGCACACTCACGCACGCTCACACGCACGCTCACACGCACGTTCACACGCGCATACTCACACACACACACACACACGCATACTCACATACTCTTTAGGCAGCTTAACAAAGCCCTAATCTTTTGTTCGCCCCTGGTGGTTGGCTGAATATTGGTTAACAAAGTGCTTGACTTGATATGCAGCAGAGCCTGCTATTCAACTGTTAATATCACTGACGACCATCTTAATTTTAGTTTTGGCAGCCAAAATTGTGATCGTGATTAAAATTTGATTAATTGTGCAGCCCTATGGATAACCCAAAAATCCAAAGTCTGTGTTCAAGTACTAACCACTGATGATGAAACAGAGGATGGCTATGACAAACACAATAAACAGGGGGGTGATTTTCCAATAAAACTGAGAGTGCATGCACTTCCCTGCTGTGTTTCGTCACAAACCTAACAAGGACACCTGATCCAGCTAATGAAGGTTTGAAAAGGAGAATCAATTCAATTCTGAAATTTAAATTCTCAAATCTTTATCTACTGTCTTACGCACAAGTGAGGAGGTAACTGCATAAGTGTGTATCAGAGTAAAAAGAGGAAGTACTCACTTCTTCTTGTCCTTGTCCTTCTTAAGTGGCTGTGAGAGTGACAGTGTCTCAGCGGCCATTTTCCTTCTGTTGAAGGCGTTCATCTCCTCCTCCAGGTCCCTCCTCTTCTCTTCCACCTTCCTCTTCTCTTCCTGATGCATGCGCTTCAGCTGCTCAAACTTGTCGTGGAGCTGTGGTAGCAAGACCAGAGTCAGATAACACAATCTCACTCATCAGTATTTCAGTCTAAGACTCAAATGGAACGCATGATAAACTTTTTGAATTATATGTGGTTGATGTGTTGTAAAGGAACTCTGTAATGCAGAGAAAGTACTGCTATGAAAGTACAAATGTAGAACCGCTGCCTTTGAAATGGCAGCTAGAGGCACACACAGTATATAAAACAATACTGGTGTGTACAGGGGAGTGGCTAACACCCATGCCCTTCACATGGCTGACATTCTCCTTTTGGGCTTCCACAACATATCAATATGCTATTGCTTACATCCGTGTGGACGTGAGTGTCAGTCAATTCTACAGCTTTCTATATCCTTAACAAACAAATCAGCAGTGTGTGGTTCTCAATTTTCAGTCCCGGAGAACATTGTTCAGCATGCCTAACTCAAATCATCAGTTAAATCTGTCATTTCAGAACAAGAAGAACAAGAAAACATGCAACACGTTGGTTTTGAGAAGATTTGAGAATCCCATCTGTAGATTCTCAGAATCATTAAAGTTAAGGTTGTGTTTTGTTCACATTAGAGTATGTTTCGCATTCAGATTTAAATGTGAAATGTGAAGAGTATCACAGAACTAAGTAATAGAGTTTTAAAGTTACGGTTATAAACAGCTTAATAAACCTAATTTAGTTGTGCATCAAAACAACACAGCTCATGAACTCAGCAGTTTAGCAACAGTTCTTAATATAAAAACAGACACTACGTACCTCTCTCTCCTTTTCCTTCAGCTCTGCCTCAGTCTCCTTCACTTTGTTGACAAACATCTGCCTCATTTCTTCCTCCTTACGTTGCAGATCACTCAGAAACTCTTTTCTCTTGGCCTCATAGGTCTCCTGTAGACTAAGTGGCAGTTACAACCACACATTAAGGTCAGAAGCGCTGTATTTTTCTTATACTGTTGAATTTAAAAGTTTGAGCACTTAAAATTATGAATTTTTATGTACAACTATTATTTATTTGATTAATCTGATACACTGAAAAAAATGTAAAGACTGAGGCACAGAAGCACAAATGGATGAGCTGAACAGTAGTGGTGAAAAAGGTCATCTTTAGCTTTGAGTAAAGCAACAGGTCTGATGTGAAAGACATTTTTTTCAAAAATACAGCCTATATAACTGGCACTCAGCATGAAATGGCCCATGGAAACTGTCCCACACATAAAGTTCAGACTTTCCAAACCGTACAAAGGTAGTGTATTCTGGACACAAAGAAATGGATTTTACTTAAGTAGCTAATTTATACTAATAAGCTAATAAGCATACCTAATTCATTTTTTATTTACTTTAATATATTCATGCATATCACCAAGTAAAATATTACAGAACCTCAAAGCGCATCAACAGATCAAATAGATTAAAAAAAAAATTTTTTTAAATTAAAACTGCCTGCTAAAAAAAAAAACGTATTGGTACATACACTAGCATTGTTATGTTACGCTTTGGCCTACCTGAATGGTTGGCTGTCAGGGTCCGTGTCTTTGAAGCCCATCTCCTCCAGTTTACAGCGTCTGTACAGCTCATAGTGCCGGGCGTGAGTCTGTTCCCGCAGGTCCTCCATATTTACACGAATCAGCATCTCCCGCAGCTTCACAAAGTCACAGTGGCTCTCATTTTCCACTGAGATACACAAACACACACACACACACACAGACACAAATCAATATCATTCTGTGTGACTGCACACTAATATGTGGGTTTTGTGGTTTTACGGTCTAAAGCAGTGGTATCCAGTTCTGATCCTGTATAAACATTGACATCACTGCTGCATCCAAAAAACTAGAGCATGTCAAATGCTGCAGGTAAGTAGTATATTATAGTTACAGATCAACACCACACACTGAGAAAATAAACAGCATCAAAGTATGCCTACACTGCTGAACAATCTGTGCACATTCGTTTTACAGCTCTTTTCATGCCCCTACTTCGTTTCCAGCATCACATCTCTCCTGAAAATAAAATGTACCAAAAAAGGTGCAAGCATTTGCCAGGTTACAATGTAGAGCGTTTTGCTTTTTGCAGGAGAATAAGTGGGCGGTGTCATACATTTTCTGTTGAGAAGATGATGGCGCAGGAATGAAAACATCCATTTAAACTATCAGCACTCCTTCCTGTTCTGCATTCCTACAGCTGGACTCACGCCATCACAAATTCAGGAGGAGATAAGGGCAAACTAGTGTAAGAGCATCTATGATAAAGTGCAAAGTGGCACATTTCAGTGTCTTAATCTTACACACAATTCACCACACACTACTGATCAACCATTGCAGAGAATGGCTTCGTTCTGATTGACTAATGCTGACCATGTTTTATAACAGCATTGCCCAGCCTTATTGGTCAATCAGTGGAGTGGATAAAGTTAGACTGGATTAAAAGACAGGAAGAAGTGAGTCTGAAACAAAAGTATGAATGCACGATCAGAATCGTTCAAGATGGTGCTACATCTATAGCAAATGCCATAGCATAATCATGCATGACTGTTGGCCAAATTGCCAACAGCAATTTAATGTATATAAAATGGTAGGCTGGCCAAAGTACTGACTCTCGCTCTTTGCCGCTCATAAAGTTTTTAGACAGAAGTACTCTGATGCGAAACAAAACTCAGCATTACAATACCTGGGGAAATGCTCAGATGTTACATAATTTCAAATTATTAGTCACTCAACAGGGGAGTAAACTCTAAACAGGGTCAAAACAACATTAATAAAATACTAAGCCACTCTTAAAAACACACAGTGTTACACACACTAAAAGAAAGAAAAATTCTGTGAGAGTGTAGATGTGGAAAGCACTTTGGAGATAATTGGTGTTTGACACACCAATGGGAAAAATTCCCCACAACCCCAGAGCAAAGGACAAACATTCAAATCTGCCTGCAGATCAGATTTTGCCCACATTTCCTGAGGGGAAACTGATTTGTAAATGGAGCCTCATTCACAGTAAATGATTTACACCCACATTTCTAAACCAATACAACAACTTATTACTTGTCTCTCCAAACAAGAAAAGGCAGTACTGACTGAACAGTATGTTTTGAAAGAACCGAACCAAAGATGTGATGATTGCTATGTTCATTTGAGCTTCACAATTAGCTGTAAACTATAAACACCACAACATGGCCACTTTAAGTTCTTCTAAAATATTCCATTTGTTCACAGTGATGTACTCTTCCTCCACTGTAGCACACAGGGAAGTGTTCATTCTCTTCATTGTTAATAGCTGGTTATAACAATCACTTGCTAATTATTGGCAAGCTCCTATTGCAAGACAATTACTTGAGTTAATCAAGGCTTCAAAAGGTTTTGAATGTTAGAATGTGAGACAGATCTGATTACAGCTGCAATGGAACTCTGCAGGACAACAAATATAAAGTTTAAGTAACAAATATAAAACGGTGTATTTATATTTAAGATAACATTTTTAACTTAGAAAAAACATAATGGAAGTAAGTTTCATAAAGTGATGAAACTGAAATTTAGGATCTAAACCACTGATGGACTTTTCACTGTCCACTTAAACTTTATCTACAGTGACCTACATAAAATCTCTTAAATGGACATTTTAAGGCCTACATTCTAGTAATAGAAATGGAAAAGCTGACAGTTTTGGAACAGGACACTTGCGCCAGTGTCTTGAAATAATAAAACTAATGTTTATTTGAAGTACAGCCACTACATGGGTTAGTAAAGTTCCATTAATTTAAGGACTGAGGACTTAGCCAAAACATGTTTTAGATGTTACAATAGGTTGCTTGTCCATAATTATTTTAAACGTTAGATATCATTTTCACATATGCCTAAGCCATTTGCACAGTACTGTCACTGTGGCACAGTCCAGGACCATTTGCACTTTAGTCCTAAAAGGACACAGCATTAAGAATTGTTAGCACAGATGATAAATGGGCAGAACAATAGAAAGCACATCAAAGTGTTCAGTGAAGCTTATGTATTACACAATATACACACAAATCAAGAGCAGAAAAAGACATCATGTCTGAAATATCCTAAGTGTACCCAGTCACATCCCTAAGCAGAGATCCTGGGAGCCATTTGTTGATCTCTGACTAAAAGGGCCCCAGGGAAAAGTGTAGCAGGAGGAAGAATCTCCCTTCTCAAAACACACAGGCTAAAAACAGTGAGCCTGGAAGAAATACCAGCACTCTATCAGTCATACTGTCTGGTGTAGATAGCGATCAAAGGCATGCAGGGCTCTGTCCAATCTATTATACACCAGAAACTCTGATCTGTCCAGGTTGCTAGATTAAAATCGATAAGTTAGAAAATTAGCATCTTGAGGAATTGACCATGTTTATCAATTTGCATGGTGATAATGCACATTTTGCCACTGGTCTTTTTTTACATATCCTACTTAAGAATCTCCAAAGTACTGTATATATATGTATATATCAGCATTGCCCAGCCACATTGGTTGTGGATTTGTTCTTGTTCAGTCCATTTTACTGGCTGGTCTTTAAAAACTTTAAAAATCAGTACATTAAGTACATTAACAGTACATTCGATATGAAAGACAGCAGCTTTATGGTCACTATGGTCCTTGCGCAATGAGAAACAATCCTAATCCAGTAAATTCGGTAGCTACATCTTGTAGTCACAGTCTGCCGATTCTTTCTCTCGTGGACCATCTGGAAGTCTTTGATGTAGTTGGCTAACCAATTAAGAGGAAAAATGAACGGCTAACAACATGACCTTTCCTCAGTAAGCGATTTTAGCAGCAGAGCGAACACGGCATAATTAACTCCCAGCCAGCAGACTTTTATCGGCACTGGGGCAGATGGGGTCATTTTCACACGAGAGCCATTGTAAAAATAGCCCTAAAATCTCCTCAGGGAAGATCGAGATGGAAACAATGGGGAGGGGGTGATGAAGGAGCCAGGCTTAGCTAGAAGTCCCAGCAGAGCTCAAAAATATTCTAACAACCCCTTGAGCACTACACTCTCATATGACAAACATGGCTCATCCACCAATGACAGACTGCAGTAGCGAGAATATACATTTAACTCACCATATACAAAATAACAATGTAGAAAACCGGTCTGTTAGAATCTTTAACACTAGCTTTGTGTTTCAAGGTACAACTTTGGTGACAATATAATATTCCAATGTTAGAATCTCTTACCTTGGACTATTCCCCAGGGGTACTGCCTGGCCCTAACCGTCTTATTCCCTACTTTCACTTCTTCAACACTGCCCACTACAGCAAACGGCAGATGAGCCTGCATTAGGAAAAAGTGGTTGTTACAATCTTGGTATGTGTCTACTATTCCAAACACAATCATGAAGACCACAGGGGACATGTGAAACTGTACAGATGTCTTTTTCAAATAAACATATTCAGCAGCAGTAACATAAATAAAGGGACAGATCAGTCACTAATGCTAATGTAGCTAACAAGAAATGGAAAGTATATGAGTGTGTCCCTTAACTACACATGTATTTTAATCTATTACAGTGTTTTATAAGCACAGAAATATCAGGAATTCAATTCTAAATTCCACCTACAAATTCTAACTGTGTAAAAATAATAAAAACAGGGCAATATATATAAGCATTATTCCAAAAACACCCAGGCATTCACCAGTTAAGAAATGGCAAACATGCTGAACAGGGCATTGCTGTTTGCTCCCAGAGTTCATTGTATTTTTTGGTTAGCTCATGTTTTCTTCATGAATTAATAGCAAACATCTCTGAAAAGACTTCATAAGGCAATAATAGATTTATTTCACAAGCCCATCATCCATCTAAACCATTCCATTTGTGCCAGTGTTGCAACATCGCTGTTCTACATAACCGTTCTACAAAACTACACTGCTTTCTGAATTGTACTGAGAAACTAGCTGGCAGTTACTGCTTACTGCTTTCTTGTCAGTATGATGATCAGTATGATGTTTAGAACTTTAAAACATGTTTGGGCAGTTGATGTAACTGACAAAATAAATATATGGCCAAATCCTGGCATATTTGAGAAAAGACTTGTAGGACAGAGCAGTGTGTGGTGCGATAAATTTCAGTTCTATTGTTTATTAACAGCACATTTTGTCAAAGAAATTAGACAACTAAAATTTTCTACCCCAATATACAATTAGCATTTTTATCATTCCTTGAATCCTCTGTATTCTGAGCACATTTTGCAACGTGCAGTTACATGAAATGCGAATATAATGTGCAAAAATCACAAACTCCTGCCTGGAGGCAAAAGAAGTTAAAATTCAAGAGACCACTCGCTTGTTGGGTGTTGGGGAGAGACAAGAAGAAAAACAGCATTCAGCAATATAACAAACATGACTTGACCAAGAAAACGTTTGATAAAAGGGAAAAAAAATAGTATGGAACCATGCTAATGCTAACCTTGATTCATTAGCAGATTCATAGTGGACATTTACATATATACTGTGTATCACACATTTAATTTCACTCCGTGGCTTTTATGTGTTTGTGCCGTTTAGGAACTTACATTCATTGAAGAATTTATCTCTGCAACTGCTTCATCATCTGTGGGGAACTGGTAGATCTGGACACCATTGCTCACGAGTTCACTCATGATTTTGATCTTGAACTTGTGTAGCTCACTCTTGGAAATTGTGTCAGCTTTTGCGATAATGGGGATGATGTTCACCTAGAAAGAGAAAAAGAGAAAGAGATGAATGAAAAGGTGTAATTGGTCTAAAACAATACTTGGGTTGGTCATAAATGTCAAAATAACATTCTCATGAATGCCAAGACCCAAGGTTTCACAGCAGAACACAGCCAGAGCATCACTGGCAGCATCTCATGTCCAGGTAAGTGTTGCACTTCACTGGTTGTCCTTCCTTGGCCCATATTTGGTAGGTAGTAATCACTGCATACAGGGAACAGCCCACAAGACCGGCAGTTTTGGAGATACTCTGATCCAACCACCATGATTGGGTCCTTGTCAAAGCTGCTCATATGTTTATGTTTTTCCATTTTTTCTGCTTCCAACACATCAACTTCATGAACTGGCTGTTCACTTACTGCCTAATATATCCCCTCCTTAACTGAGGCTATTCACCTCCTCTCTCTGTAGTTTTAGTACTGCAAATTAAGAGTGAATACAAAACAAGAGCACACTACAAGAAGGCTCTGGTTTCATCATGAGTGAACGGGACAGAATGGAACACTGTTTATGGTTTTGTCAGGTCATTAAAATGAGAGAAAAGAAAAAAAAAAAAGACAATCCTCAGTAAACTGTCCTCAGGCCGTGTCCCAAAGGCATGCCCTAGCAGATGTGTCTGCAAAAACATTCATGTGAATTCAAAAAACATTTTTGTGGAGCGAGGTTCCCAAACTCCTGGCTCCTGCTCTCACACACCTGATACATCACAGGAAGGGATGTATATTCAGCTGTTGAGTTAAATCTGGAGTGTTACAGTACAGAAAACACGGAGGCAGAAAAAATATTTACACCTCTACTTAAACACCCCAAGACGATTACAAATATTACCATATATTTTGAAACTCAAAAGCCAAAACAGGGTGTTGTTTCATTTAGGCATATATGGTAATGGACAATGTTATGACCCACTGTTTCAGAGTTTAGCGATAAATATTTTATATGCCAATACAAAAATAAAAACACAAAACTGCTATTTATGTTACAAACTATTTGTAATTTGAAAAACTGTTTTCAGCAAATATTTACTCTCTAAAAGATTCAATATGTTTATTATGTCACATCCACAGTTATACACAACATTCAGTGAAATGTAAATCTGAAACCTAAGAAATGTTATAAATCTGTATTAATTAATATAAAAATAAACACAGAGACTGTGGGCATCTGCCAAGGCTTGCGAAACCATCAGTTTTTTTTAATAACAAATTTTATGGATATGAAGTAAAATGTAATGTTTGCTACAAACTCCAGACATATGATTACTTAATCCCATAGAAAACTGCCTCCCCTAACTTTCATATTCTTTAATGCAAGCAAGTGGGCCTAATCAGGACTACTAAATGACTCCAACACATAGAAGGCAGCTCTGAATGAGTGATAAAGTTGTTTATTCCTCAAGCATTTCCTGTTTAAAGACCTTTACAGCCAACATAAAGACCACATAGTATGACGGACCCAGGAGATATGTGATCTAGAGAGGTCAGTCTGGCTGGTATTCACTAGCTGATCGTCACAGGACCATCTGCGCAGAATGCAACCTTTAAAAGACTCCATTCAAACCAGAATTACACTACTACTCTCTTTCTCACACTCACTCGTTTCGATGCTCCCACCTTTCATAGACTGAGGTAAGGAAAAATCGGTCTGCTCCCGTTTCCAACTGTTCAGACTAGGGGAAGCCACGGCCCACTGTCCTTGATTTTCCATTATTTGCAGATCAATATTTCAGGCAAAATCAAGGACCTTTTAAACTATGAGACACAATAATGATCACAGTGTAATTGTTTCCATGAAAAAGTCGAGAAAGAATTGTAATAGTTAAACATTTTCAGAGTAGAACCAGAGCAAATAATTTGCATACTTTTAAATTTAAGACAACTTAAAATGACTTGCATATATGTGTCTATCAGGTTCTCACCCCAAGACAAACATATCCATTTAGTAAAGTTCAACTGACTAACTATGACAGGTCCAATTAATGATAGCAAAATTAGTAACCACAGATTATTACATCTTTCCTTTTACTACACACAGTCAGAATGGAAGGTAGAAGTCACACAAATCTGTTCTATAAATACTAACTCAACTTGCTTGAATAGCAACCAGTTGTTTATTACGGCAACACAGATTTGGCAAACGACACAAATAATCAAACGGTGTTTGCAAGCTAGGACATTTTTAACAAGGGTTCCCAATCATAGTTGTGGCATATTTTGGTGGGTTTCCTACTCTACACTAGACTCAAATGAAGAGCTTGTTAAATTATTAAAGAGTAGATCAGGTGTGCAAAAAAAATGCTGTGCATTGCCAGGACAAGGAACATTAGAGCTGAGTAAAAAACACTAAACAACACTGTATGTGCCACTTCAATGATGGTAAAGTGAATGATGTGGTTTGAGCAGGTTTAGTTTTAGGGGTGTATTTACATAAACGATTTGGGTCACTATCATCTCCCAGTGTTCGTTAGTACTTGTGTGTATTGTGTGTGTGTGTATATATACTAGAGGTGGGCATAGATTAATTTTTTTAACGCCATTAATCTCATTAGTTAACGGCGATATTTTTTTTATTGCGCGATAAGAATCTCGCGCCGTTAACGCGTGTTAACGCCGTTAACAGTCCAGCACTAATATATACATACTAGGAGTGTGACGAGATCTCGTGGTATGAGATCTCGCAAGATCAGATATCTCGCGAGAACGTGCCGATATCCTTGCGTTACTAAAAGCTGCGCCTGTGAAGAAAACGGAAAGAAATTCAGTTCTC
>JBBPDC010144225.1:0-23638 GCA_037974485.1 Hemigrammopetersius urotaenia
ACCAGAAACAGAACGGAACAGGGCAGGGAAAACGGAAAACAAAAACAGTGGCCTCACACGGCCATCAGCCGTGACACAGTCAGTCAATCCAGTCAGTCAACAGATTAACTGCAACTGGATTTTTCCAAAAACTGCCATTATTAAGGCCCTACATTTTTTCTTATTTCCTGTTTTTTTTATCTTATATTTTAGGCAAGACAATTGCAAAAGTCAATTTCATACAAAAATCACATTTTATAGATTCAAACGGATGTCTTGACAGTTTAAAGTCTGTTTTTGGTCTGAAATGTTGGTTGTCTGTAAACAGATACTGGACACTTTTCTGTTGTAGTATTGCTGGACCTTGGTGTCTCATTCGACACAAAATACTCTTAGATATCCATGAAAACTGCGCAGGACTATCTGAAATGATTCTGGGTTGCCTTTGACAATGTTACTCTAATCATGCTGATAGGAACTAAGAGTTCCTCTCCTACTGCTCAACCTCTGCATGCTTTCTCTTGGACAAATGATTCAGAATAGCAAGACAGATTACCATCATTATGCAGATGATGCTCAGATTTATTTGGCTCTTTCACCAGCTGACCTTCGTCCAAATGTCTCTCTATGTCAATGTTTAGAGAGAAAAATCTAGATGGAGCAAAATTTCAGCTGGACATTGAGAAAATAGAAATCATGCTTTATGGCAGCAATGAATGCAATTCTGCTGCTGATCTCTACCTTAAATCTAAAGCCCCGGAAACTAAAAGACATCTTGGTTTTCTCTTGGATGTGGATCTTATTAAGCTGCTGCAGCTCATTCAAAATGCTGCTGCCAGACTGCTCATAAAAGAGAAAGAAAAGGGAACGCTGCTCCAATTTTCAGATCAATGTATTGGCTCCCAGTCAGCTATAGAATTGATTTTCACATTCTGCTTTTAGTGTTCAAGTCCCAAAACACTGCAGACATGTGAGAAGAATCTAAACTCTACAGACCTCTTAGATCTTTAGGAAATGGTCAGTTGGTAGTTCCCACAGTTCTAACCAAACATGATGAAATGGCTTTCACTGACCATGCAACCAAAAGATTTAATGATCTTCCAGAAATGAGACATATTAACACTTGTAAGTGAAACTTAAAGACATTTGCTAGTGCTTCAGCTTAGTCTAGGTTTGTATTTTGGACAACAAGGCACAGCAATTTTACAAGCCATTACATCACATTGCTGCTTGCTTTCTTTTCATATTCTCTTTTATGTTTATTTTTATATTTATTCTATTTTATTCTTTTTTTAATGATTGATCTTTTTTCTCATATTTCTCATCAGTTTATTTCCAAGTACTTTCTCTTTTTCTATGTAAAGCATTTTGTGTTGTCTTAAATAAGAAATCTGCTATATAAGTACCTTACCTGATACAATAAAGCAGAACCAAGGAAGAGTGACCAAGTTTGCTGTTGTGTACAATAGTATTTAACTGTAGTTTGTTGGTGAAGCCTGAACAATATGGTCTCCTTATGTTTTCTTTAGTACACTCTTAACTGTCAGTTTTAGCTGAAGATGAAACGTCTTCATACAAATCCCACCTGAGCGCGAAGCAGCTGCTTACTCTTTACAATGTGGTGAGCGGTGTTGATTAACTTCTCCACCCACTGGGATGTGGCATTTTTGCCCATTATGTCCAGATGGGAAGCAGCCCAGCTAAAAGAATTTTCACCACCCGCTTGTTCAGAACACATTGCAAATGTTGCCGCCTCTTTTCGTGTGTTTCTAATGTCTATTTGTTGTGTTTCTTGGTCCCCTTGAAAAACAACCTCTTTGGTCTGTCTTGGCAGGGAAGTGCCAACGTAACACAGAATTATGTGACTATCAGATTCTGTGCCAGCAGTAGGTGCTATCTTTAATTCGTTAAGGTGCCCAGAGGCAACAGCACCTCCCCAGTCACAGAATTCAGTGCTGTACGGCTAAACTCAGTAGTACATACCATCACATACATATGGAGAAAAGCATACATATATTACACTGAAGGGTGACGGCGCCAGTGTCTGTGGCAAATTTGTTACATCATCTGTCCATACGTCTCTCTCCCTATTTGAATGAAAGCCTCATTAATCAACAGAAACTAAGTGCACAGCCACCAGCTGGAGCCTGCCTGTGAATTTGAAGAGGCAGCAGTCAGGGACCCTGACAAGCAGGAAGGTGAGTAATATTTTACTCTTCATAAATGCAGTTTAAATGAAACTCTGAACCACTCAAGTACCTGATGGGACCCCAGTGCACGCTTCTGACATTAAACCCCCTCCCCCCCTTTCTCAATGTGGCCATCTCAAGAAAGGAGCAGTTTAATGTGTTTCAGAGCAGTCAGCTCGTCCTGTATGTTTACTGTAACATTATATTCAGGCGTGTAGTTTTACACTTACTGCCAAACTCATGCATATACGATCTGATTCTGTTCTAATCCTTTGGTTTTCTGTTCTAATGTCTGTTCTTTAAAAAAAACGTGGAAGAATTATTCCTACTGAGCCTTGCCCCTGTGCTGAGGAGTGTGGCACCAGAGAGAAGGCTCAAAATAAAATTTTAAATGTTTTTAAAGTGCCGCCACTGTTTGAGATCAACCAAGTTAGCTGGTTAAAAACATAACCAATACTTATTCTAACACCTACTATTAATGTAACTCTTTAAATAACACAGATCAGCAGTTCAAAATCATCAGAGATAAGTTTGTGTGTTTTGTAATGCTGATTTCAAATCTGTGTTTCGTTTTTACCATACGTACAGTTTTTGTGATGAAGCTAGTTATATATTGCATGATAGTTGGTATAATTAGCATATAATAATCATATGCTGAGCGTTTTTGAAGAAACAGTGGTAGCTGACTGACACTGATCATTATATCTATGCCACAGTGTGGCCTGTCTGACTTCACACTGAAAATATTGAAACAGTTCTTGATTGGTGCCTGCGGTTTAATAAAAACCACATGAAAGTTTATTGCAAATCTAATATTACTCATAATTCAAAAAGTTGATGTGACTGAAAAAATTAAAACATCTGAAATTAGCAAGAAAAACTGGTTTAGAAAAGTGTGTTGTGGTTTCTGATGATTATAAAAAAAAATGTTGACCTTTGTAATCTACATAATCTCTAATTTACATGGGTAACTCCTCACAAACTATGTTCTCTTGCTTGGCCTTTTATTATTTTAATGAACATGGGGTGTTTAGAGAGAAATTCTCATTTATAAGATGTTCTCATAAGGTGCTCACATACTGCATTTCACCTGAATGAATGTGTATGCCTGTGTCTGCCTTGTCAATGAATAACAAATACAAAATATATCATTTTTTTTAAAGGACATCTGCCATGGAGTTTCACCAGTTGAAGAGGAGAAATAGCTGAAATATGTCTCCCTCACAGCAAGTGTCATTATCAGCCCCTGCTCCAGGGAAGCTCTTTAGGTCAGCAACTGAGGTGTCAGTGCTGGTTGATCTGCCTTTTCTCATTGAATGTAGATTTGAAGGATGATTATAGCGTACCTATATTTTCAGGGCTCACAGCAATCACACGTCCTGAGTGGCAAGGATAATGAGAACATTCTCTACTATCAGCCTAGCTCCAGACAAGCGGTAGCTGAACACTCGCTGGATTGCGGTGTGCGGATCAGAGTAATCTACCGTGGGAATAAACATGTAAATCAAGTCAAGTAGGTGTTTGTCATTTCAGTCGTATACACACTGAAATGAAATTCACCACCCAGTAATGGGACCTGAAGGCTGTCTCTCTCTCTATTCAATCTTTTTTAAGGATAAGCTTATACTCTTCCATCATAGTCCTAAATTACCTTGGCAACACGGGACACTAGCCACTCCCAAACGGAACTTGAGGGCAATGGTGGCAAGTTAAAAGTAAAAAATAATAATAAATAAATGGCAGGGTACCCGTAGGAAAAAAATAATTAATTACATCATGTCACCATCACTATTGTATCATCTATGAATAATATTTTCATGGGTGTTCTGAATTCTTACATTTAATCACAGTCTGATAGGGCAGTGAAATCCAGTGTCCAAGACTGAGCGATGCAAACTTGAAGAGGAGAGCATTGAATTGCTGTTTGTCTAGACTGACATATGATCGGAATGTATAATAATGGTGTATCAGGTCCTTGACAAAGTTACATTTGTAAAGATACGAAGATAGCAAGCTTTTGTGAACTATTCTACTGGCTGTTTTCCTCCTTCAGTGACATATGATTGCAATTGCCAGGGCTTTTTTCAGCACATGTTCAGCAAAGTTGATGTCTTGTTTTTCCTGCTCTCAAGTTCTTCTTGATGTAGGACGCTTGTCATATGGAGGACTGAGGAGCACAACAAGCTTATGCTGAGCATTGCGTTCACATCCCAACGTTAGTCATGCACATTGACGTCTTTGACTATATCTGTCTTAACAGCCTGGGGTTCAGTGGGTTCAGTGCACCATTGAGTTTAGCCCACAGATGGATTGAACTGGATTGAGATATATGGAATTCGTAAGCCAAGTAAACAACTTTAACTTTTATCATTCCTGAACAACTGAGAATTCCTATTGCCATTTAGGGGTGTGCTTGGTCCACAACAATAGTGGTATGTAGCATGTGTCAAAGTAACATTCACATCTTTCATTGCTTCATGATCCAGTTCTGATGTTTACATGCTCATTGGCTCATGCCAGTGGACAGGGGTCAGTCTGGGCACTCTGACCGGTCTGCAGCAACGCAGCCCCATACACACTGCATTTTCTGACATCACTCTATCATAGGCAGCATCAAATTATCAGCTATTCTTTGGTGGGACAGCCTTTACTCCCCATGTGCATGAGGGAGACTCTATTGCTGCTTTACCTTTTGTCATTCCAGGGACCTCTTTTGGTTAGTGCTAACCACTGCATACATTTACATTTATGGCATTTATCAGACGCTTTTATCCAAAGTGACTTCCATTCCCTAACTGCAGGGAGCAGTCTCCCTGGAGCAACTTGGGGTTAAGGAACCCAGTGGTGGTATTCTGAAGGTAGGATTCGAACCCATGAGCTCTTGGTCCAGAGGCAAGTATCCTACCCTCTAGGCCACCACCAGCCACATTTTGTGTGGTGTTCCCAAATCACTTTTATTCACTTTACCACTTCTGCATTATAAGGTAACTTTGAGCTTGAAATGAGATCGAGAAAAATCATCAGTAGAGAAGAAATTCACAAACTTATGACCTACAGAATGTTGTTTATACAGAACAGTGTTTACTGCATGTAAATGACATTACAGAATTGCTGCATTGTTAGCAGAGGTCAGAAGTAACTGGTCACAATTATTCAGTTACTCAATTAAGATTTGAAGGGGTTGTAAGGTTGTACTGCTCTGTTACGGGTCCCATCCAGTCACCTCTCATCATCATTAGATTGGATCACTTCTGAAAGCCCTTTCAAATAATTGCTATGGGACTTTGTAAACAGCAATATAAAAAATATGTGAATGTCCATTACAAGGGCCTACTAGACAATTCAATTCGAATGTGTGTGTGTGTCTGTTTGTGAATAGAAGGGTTGGGGGTTCTGGGAGTGGGAAGTGAGTAATTTCCCCAATAAAAAAACATCAAATCATAATAAAGTTCCTGCATTTCCACATTATCTTTGTGTCAACAATATCTAAGTAAAGTTTTAATGTACGTGTGGTGTCACACCATAACATTGTAAATTCACTGGCATGTCCTTTTGCTGTTTATAATCTGCTGTTTGTCCAGAATGTCATGTGATACTGACAATTTCTCATAATGGTGTATCAGCTCCTTGACAAAGATACATTTGTAAAGATCCTAAGATAGCAAGCTTTAGTGAATTCATATTCTACAGGATGTTTTCCTCTTTCAGTGACATATAATAGCAATTGCCAGGGCTTGTTTCTGCTCATTGCTGAAGTACATGCCCAGCAAAGTTGAGGTCCTGTCTTTCCTGCTCTCTAGTACTTCTTTATGTAGAAAACTTGTCTAAGTGCTATCAAGTTTTATTGTACATGTGGTGTCACACCATAACATTCTAAATTCACTGGCATGTCCTTTTGCTATTTATAATCCTAATAGTCCTTTAGATATTTTAGTGCCTGTAAAACATGTTTTAATATTTTATAAAACCACTACTTCAAACAAATTCTAAAATAAAAACTTGTCTCCGGTCTTTGTGCTTTGTGTGTCGTAATTATCTTGTAGAACATAAAGAACAACAGTATTTTGAAAAGGGCAATTCTGTGAATGGTGCCAGGACACATGGAGTTACTCACACTTTAACTCCCTAGCTAGCTAAAATCCCAATTACCATATTCTAGCATTAACATTAGCTGGCCAGCTGGCTCACATTATAGATGACTGATCTACCTAGCCACCTTGTCTGGATTTTTTGTCTGTGTCTTCCAAGGATAATAACGAGACGTCATTGTAAATTTAATATTTCTTCAATATTTCTAAATTCAATAAACTCTTTTGCTGCATTGTTTCGGGCCTCGGATTTGTTTACAGTTGCTGAAGCCCTTTTTTTTTTTTTATCCAGATTGTGGATTGTGGGGTTTACAAAAATGTAGAAAAATCTAAGGGAGCTTTACTCCCATTCCACTGATAGTCTGTATGAATCTACAGGTGGGGCTGGAGGTGGATCAGGCCCATCTAAACCAAGATTACATCCTAAACAATCTGTAGTTGAAGTCTGATTTTCAGACTGCAACTACAAGAACGAAAATAACTGGTGCTCATACTTATCACATTCAGACTCGGCTACAACAAGGAAATCAATGAGAAACTGACCTCGAAAATGGTCGGCTTGTGATGCTACGTTACCTGGGCTTGCTGCAGGGACTACATGGTAAGTAGTGAGGTCCAGGCTAAAAGCTAGCTGGCCAGCTATCCAGGTCAGTTTTTCCTGCATCCAACACAGCAACTTCAAAACTGACAGTTCACTTTCTGCCTAAAATGTACATGCCATTGTTGTCATTTCTGGGACCTCTTTTGGCAGGTGCTAACCACTGCATACTGGGAACACCACACAAGACATGATGTTTTTGAGTGTGGAGGCAATTTGCCTGTTTTAGGTAGGATTATAGCAGATTCAGTGATAGAGAGAAAAGGGAAATTATTTCTACTTTTGTGAAGTAGAAATTGCACAAAAACGTCCAAAAAGGAGACCGACCTGGAGAAATTCCTCTCTTATCAGTCTCAGTCCAACACATTCCCATAGAAGATTTATATGGGTTACAGGATGTTCAAGTAAAAGAACCACTTCTGATGTGCAAGGTCACTTTGAGCATGAAATGAGATTTTAATAAAAGAAACAAGAGCTATATCACATGCTAATGAACTACATTCCTTTGCAGTGTTTATACAGAACAGTATGTACAGCATGTAAATGACACTACAGAATTGCTGTATTTTTAGCAGAGGCTGATCACAATTATTCAGTTATATGTACTCAAGCAAAATTGGAAATCAATGGGAAACTAACATCTTAGATGGTCGGCTTGTGATGCTACCTTACCTGGGCTTGCTCCAGGGACCTCAGCGGCTCCTGATGTTGCTGGTTGTTTGAGGCGACATTGTAAGTAGTGGGGTCCATGCTAAAAGCTAGCTGACCGGCTATCCCATCCATCCTATTCTAGAGCTGGGCCGTATACATTTTTTTCACTGTAGAACTTCAACTCCAGCGGAATGGATCTCTCATGAATGGTTGTCGCACAGCAAAACAACTCCTTTAATGGAAGTTCAGGAGCTGAATCAGGGAGTGTGTTAGAAGGTTTACACTCTGTGTATTTAACTTTCTTTTATGGTTTGTTGTGTATTTCTTTGTATGGTTTCTTTGTGTGGTTTACATGTGAAGTAGAAATTGCACAAAACCGCACTCCCTAAAAGTACTATTTCACGCCCTATAATACACGCGCTGTTTATCTGACATGCCGTGACTTTCACACGGAGCTTGTTCAAATGAGCTTGTTCAACTGAGCTTGTTCAAATGAGTTTAGGCTATTTAAACTGGTATTGCTGTAGTAATCCCCCAGTTTTACACAGATTAGGAGTTGCGGATTCAGTCACACACAATTTTTTTTGAGAACCGAACTCATAGTTTTAAATGGAAATCACACAAAATATTGCGGAAACTGCAAATATCCTCCACTTTTGTTTGCAGCAATAAATAAAATTCTGGATGTTTTCACACAAGGGGACCCAATCACCTCGCCATGGTTTCCAAATACTTTTTTTCCCGCGGCATTCCATGTTGCATATCTCTGCGGGGAGAAAGGACTCAGACATTTCAAACTCCACAGTTCGGTAGATCTCCACAAAACCTTTCCAACTAACCATCATTTGTATTTTTAGACTGAGTAGATCAGGTTTTTTTCTCCGATTCCCATTCACCTTGCCGCGTGTCCCAATACTTTTTTCCCACAACCTTCAGAGTTACATATCTCGGCAGGGAATTTAAATTCGAATACGGGTTTACCTTTACATTTTCTTTAAGGGTAGTGCATTAAACTGAGTTTAAAATTACATTAAAGTCTTCTGGGAGCATATTTGGGGGTATATATAGGCATTTTTAGGCATTTTTGTTTTACCAAAACACAACATGGTTTTTCACTATACACGGGAGCTCTTGGAATGTAACCCCCACAAAAAACTGGGGATTACTGTATAAGAAAAATCCATATCATAACTATAATAAAAATGGTTTTCAGCATGAACCGGTATACCGCCCAGCACTACATCTGACTCTAGTGCACTGGCAAGTGGGAGTTTAGAAGCTACTGTGTTTTTGTTTTTAGACAGACGTGGATTAGCAACAGTTTTAGATGTGGCTCAACAGCGTACTCGATGTAGTCATTCAACTTTGTTTACACAAACACTGCTGACGCACATAAGGCTGAGCCCGGCCTCACCTCAGCTACTCAGACTGCCTCTTTGTTATGCTAATCCCAGTGTACAGATATTGAACACACTGACTATGGCAATATGTCACATCAACCTACAGCAGCTTGGACTCATAACTGGAAAATTATAACATGCATGGACAGAGAATTTCTTCCCCGTATCTATAGGGATTACCTGCTCAACTCTGCTGTACCTCTGCATCTGCTGCCCCAGAGAAGGCTTCATTGTTGCCAGAGTAAACACAATGGAGTGCGGGTGAGAATCAAATCCAGCGTGTCTCCTAGGACAAATCCACATTGGGTTTTGGTATCATGGCTCAATTTCCTGACATTCTTCAGAGTCAATAAAACACAGCTAGTTGGCCTCAGGTGGTTGGTACCAGGATTAATTTACATTTACAGCATTTATCAGACGCTTTTATCCAAAGTGACTTCCATTCCCTAACTACAGGGGACAACCTCCCTGGAGCAACTTGGGGTTAAGGGTCTTGCTCAGGGACCCAGTGGTGGTATGCTGAAGGTAGGATTCGAACCTATGACCTCTACAACTAGGCTACCACCACACAGGTTGATGTCCTCCACCTCCATCAGCCTCTTTGAAAGAGGTTTCAGTTTCCTAAACCTTCAGTCTCTAAACAAGGATTCTCTGTCAGAAATTAAACAAGACTTGACTTTCACCAGGATAACTCTGGTAGATGCCAGCTAATAGTTTAAAGGACTTTTAAAATAATTTTTCGACTTTTTGGAACTACCACTGTTTCACAGCTTATCTTTTAGTTTTTCTGAGGATACCTTGGAAAGATTCTTCTGTTTTAAAGGAAAGTCTGCATTGTAAACAACCATCAATCATAGTTTTTGAATATGTTTGAGCTGGGTTAATTTTACCCAGTGCTGTGCACTATGATATACTGCCCACCTAGAAACCACAAGGACTACATGAATGACTTTTCTAATTTCTCAGCTGGAGTGATTCCAAGATATGACAGAGTCCTTATTGCTGTATATTTTTATTGTTTGATATTCAGGTCTACTGAATCTAATCAGAGAGTTTTTAACTCTCATGGACTTAATCTCGCCCAGTTTGTGATGGGCCAGAGACATTAATTCATTAGATATTGTAAAGTGTGTAAATTGACCTTTCTATCATATATGACCACACCACAGCATAAATGGAAGAAAGATAAATTGCACTTGGCTTTTGAGATTGTTAATGATAATCAGAAATCAGAAAAAACACTAAAATACTAAAAAAAAAAAACACTTGCCATAAACTCCTGCTTTTTTTTAACACCAAAGTTTTTAATACTCTGCAGTTCACTTCTCTTGAAGTCTCTGTTTTTTGACAAGTGTCTTCTTACAGGAACATATAAATGAGAGCGCATCACTGCTATACTGACCTCCCTTCACTGGCTCCCTCTGCAGTTTAGGATACATTTTATCATTGCATGGCAAAGCTCCATCTTAAATTTCCGACAGCCTTTAAGCCTGTGTTCCACTAAGAACACTGAGATCAGCAGACCTGAATCTTCCAGCAATCCCTAAATATAGATTGAAGCAAAGAGTTGCTCTGAAATGAATTAAACTTCTACGTAAGGCAGGCCTCCACATTGCCATCCTTTGAATGTTATCTTAAAACATATTTTTATTTCCTGATTTTTATAAATTACCTTACATTAATTTGGCTTACAGACCACACTGATTAGCACTTTGGAGAACTCCGGTTGTTTAAAATGTGGTTTATTTTTAAAAAATTGAACTTGACCTTGAACACTACCAGTCGTACTACCAGGATTACAGGGTGTCAGTGACTATCCACGTCAGCAAGTGCATCAAGGACGTCTTCAAGACCATCACCCCAACCAGAAACCATGGATGACTACAGAGGGGGCACACACAGCTGAGAAGTCAGATCATTAAGAACAGCAAGGGTCAACTTGTCCCAGGCCATCAGAGCACCATAGTACAATAATACGTTCAGCTCCGAACCCAGTATTCCTGTCTGTGTGCTTAGATGACAGGCATACCAGCTGGCAGTACCTCTCTGAGCACCACTATCACCCCAACATACTTGAAAACCACTTCCACCCCACCACCATACCTTTGTACAAAAAGCGTTCAGCGACCTGCCTCAACATTCTGAGAATTAAATCATATTGGATCCCGAGTAACATCTCCTGCACCACCACACTGCCCTCCCCCCCCTCCCCCCCCTCCCCAGCAGCTACTGCAATAATTTGTGGTAGGTGAAAGCAGCTGGGAGAACCTTTCACAAGTTGCCAAGTGATCATTTAAAGGCTATCAATGCAAAAGTGCCACAGGAGAATGCAGCCAGTTACATCATACTGCATGCAGAGGAAAATAATAACCAAAGAAAATGTTATTTTCAAAATATTTTTTCAGATTTTACTATTTCAAAATGATCAATGATGACACATGTATGTTTCATTGTGCATAATAGGAAAATGGCTATATTTGCTTTGTGGATATTGCAACTGTTTCCTATAACCACCATTATAAATTGCTGATATGTTTCTCTGCAGTCATTTCATCTGCATGAGGCAATAATGCAGAAATATGTGAAAAAAGCCCTCTCCTATAAAGTATTAAAAAATACAAGGTTTTGTTGCGACAATATTTATTTTTGTTTCTGAGGGTATAGTTGATAAAGTGCAAGGTCTTTTCCAGAGCAAGCGTCACATTTTAGACCTTTCCACTTATTTATACTAAAGCGACCTGCTCCCACTAGGACAGTTCCTAGTAAATCACGTCATTATGCACTTACAGTTCGTCATGCCTGGAAGAAAAATCAGACCTATATCTGGAGAGCTGCAGAGAGCTCATCTGACGTGTTTTGTCTCCGGTCGCAATGTTTGTGCCATGGCAGTCCTTTAACCTTTCAGTTAATAGTCAGCTTCCTGCCTTTGATGCCCTTAACATAGCTGTCTGTAGATCAAAGGTGTCTTTCAAATGTCTCTTATGCAGCATTAAATTCTGCCTCTGACTCTCAACGTAAGCAGCACAGCTGAGATGCTCATAAAGATTGTGTTACTATGTGTCATGGTCCGGCCAGTGGCTTTTAAGTTTCCTGTTCTGTTCTGTTTAGTCATGTTTCTGCTGTGTTTTATTCTGGTTCTGTTCTGTGTTCCGGGGGGCTCTTATTTTGATACGTGTTTCTAGGGTTTGGTTATGTAGTTATGTGTTCCTTGGTTCCCAGCTGCCTTGAGTTTACTTTGTTATGTTCTGTATTTAAGTCTGTGTATTTCAGTTTCCCCTTATCAGTCCATCGCTTTAGAGCACCTCGTTTTGTTCCTGTTCTGGTTTCTGAGTATTTACGGCCCGCGTGCCTGTTTGTTTTCTTTTTGGCTTTCTGAAATAAAACGCATCCTAATGGATCCTTGGCTCCCTGCCTGTTTGCTCCGAGGTAGCTCCGGGACGGGGCTTCGCGACCCCTCCCGTGACACTATGTAAAATATCGTATTCATCAAGAGTTCACTGTACATATCACCACTGATTTTACGACATTTACGGATATGCCAAAAGTTCCAGTGAAAGTGGTTGCTACTCATTCTTACAGTACACATCCTCTACAGAGAACACAATTAAATACGACATTGTCAGTCTCTATTATTGAAACATGGGACACGCATTCCTTTTTTCTTTGCAACTGTACATTTTTAAACATAAAACTAAATTTGGAACCATGCCACAGAAAAAAAAACACTCTAGATTTTCTAAGGAACATTTCACAGGAGCAATTTATAGGACTACTGCAGTGTTTTCACTCACCACAGAAAATATTTTTTTCTCTGTATTTAGAAAAGAACAGAAAATCCACTGATGGATTCAAAACACTCATAACAGATGTCAGTGGGCAGCATGTTCTGAGTTAGTTTTGCCGTGTTTCCTGTATTTTTACGAGGGACTGGGAAAAGCATCTAAATGTTAGATAGAGATAAGGTTGAACAATTCAGGAATGTTCTAAAGTCTTTTGAAATTCTCTTTAGGGAATCACTCCAAAGAACTCCTTTGGAATCTGGATTTTTACAAATATAGTCAGTCAGCATATAAAAAATCATGTTTGGTGGGTCAATCTGCAACAATGAATGTCTTTATCCACATGGTGTGGAGGTCTGAAGGTAAAGGATAAGGTAAACCACCCCATTGACTGTTGTTGTGTTCAGGTGCAACAACAAAACTCATTTTCATTCCATGCATTGAACCCTTGGAATGATTTTGAATGACAGTCCAGCAAGGTGTGTTGTTTTTCAAAAGCTCTATATAGAAACGTATAACCAAGGAGCCTGCATTCCACATAATGCAAAGAAAAAATCAATAAAATGGCACATATATATACATTTAATCTTTTAACCCTCTGGCCCTCCTGTGGCACATTTTTGTCCACTTCACTCTCTTTTTTTGGACCATTTTAGCTGTGTTAATGCATATGGAATGAAACGTTTTCAAGGGTCTGGAGGTTTTTCAGATCTTTACATTTTTATTTCAACTCATTAAAAATATCAATAATATGCTCCATACATGTAATTTTAACACTTGACTCCCTCGTGGCCACTTTTGGCCAATTGAAATGAAAATGACATTTTTAAATGTCCTTGTTATTTACTAAATAAATTAAAAAAATAAAACTAAATAAAAAACTGTTAAATTATACAATTTAGGCTAAATGCTTTCATTCAAAACTCAACACTACCAGATTACGTAATTTATCCATTTTTGGACAAGCGAGAAATTTTATATAATCTTTGTTTCCCAACAGGGGTGTATGAGGAGCACACAATTTTGACACAGGTGGGACCTTAAAGATATCAGATAATGGTTTTGTGTTTGTGCATGACAATAAAATTCAGTGCTGTTGTTAATCAGTTACATATGTCAGATTTGTTCCATTTTTGGCCCCAGTAGTGATGTGAATGGCCATTTTTGAGGTTGTTTACTAACAAGTGCATGGTGCAAACAAACTGGAATTTGAACGATTAAAAAAAACACAAAGGAATAAATATTTGGTACTTATAACAAGATGTTAGTTAAAAATGTTATTTAGTAAAATAGTAAAAAAGTATATAACAATATATAAAAATTGTAAATAAATATATTGCCATTATATAAAATATTATATAAAATTGCTCGCTTGGCCAAAAATGGATAAATTACATTTTCTGGAATAAAACACTAAAAACTACATTTCTCAAGTGTTGAGTTTAGAATAAAATCCTTTAAATAACAAGGAATTTAAAAAGGTAGTTTTCATGGGTTTCAATTGGCCAAGAGTTGCCGCGAAGAAGCTGAACGTATAGTAAAAACGAGGAGGGCTACAGGGTTAATGTGATGCGCAGACAAAAGCATGGTCACATAGTGCCATAGTTATCCCATAGAAGCTGTGGTGCTCTAAAAGACCAAGCTAGTCAAGACAGCGACTGCAGTTTTTAATCAAATAGCTAATGGTTTTAATAGTGTCTTGAAACACTGACACTGACAAATAAACGCTGCTTAATTTTTTAATTAATGCTTTTGTACTGCTTCAATTGTTCCCCAACTCAGTTAAGTTGAGGAATAAGAGATTGGGGCCTGCAAGTGAATCTACATCATCCTGCCATTCCAGCCATATAAGGTTCAAAGCTAAGCAGACAGCCGGATCACATTTTTAGCGGATCAACAAGTTCAGCAAAGCAAGTTGGCACACCAGACACACCAGAACTACTGGGGATATGGACACCTTTGTCTTGGAGATATACTATATGGCTGTGAATTGGGATTGTTTGCAAAATTAAAAAGTTACTTCAGTGTCCATTTAGTACCTCAATCCTAGGGATGCCCAACCCTGGTCCTGGAGGGCCAGTAACCAGCATGATTGGGTAGTTCCCCTCGTCAAACACACTCATTAAACCTGGGCAACTAACAATTAAGTTAAACCAGGTGTGTTTGAGCAGGGAAATCAACAAACTGCTGGACCCTCTTGCCCTACAGGAACAGAACTGGGCACTTCTGCCCTTAAAATTATGCCAGCAGCTCATTTTCTATTTTGTTAAAAGAAGATGAAAGATTAACTTCAACACACTATTGTGTGTGACTTTTTGGGGTATCTGGGATAACACTGGTTGATAATATTAGTAATTTCCATCACCATAAACTCAGCAGGCAATCTGCTCAGACATCTAATATGGCTAGCCTATAACAATTAATCAAAATCAACCATGCTATGATCAGCTATGGTTTAAATAAAGTAATTAAAATTTGGCACTGACACCAGGGCCGTGAGATGTGCCACTCCTCCAGACCTTCTTGTGCACATAAATATGGGTTATACTTTATTGTCAGTGGCCTTGTAGATGTTTTGTAGATGTTTAGCAGATGCTTGCCTGTTTTTTACTAAGGTTTACTAACTAAATGCAACAAAGTATACTAAATGCAACTGAACAATGAGTTGAATGTGATTAATTTTATTAAACTTGTTGATAAAACCCTAATTTTAATACAACCCTGACTTTAATTCTAACTTTAACCTCTTTTAAGTTTTGAATTCATATTTTAGGCGTTGCTGAGAAGTGCATGGATACAGCTGTAGTATAGCTTTAATAAAAATAAAAATGTTGTTTCAATATAAAAGTGTCTGAGAATCATGAAATCCTATTGATGTATCTTAGCAATGTGAGAGAGAGAGTGAGAGAGAAAAGAGGTTCACACACACACACACACACACACACACACACACACACACCATCTGAAAAAGACATAAAACATTTCAGAGACTTCACCATCATCAGTCTTACTTGCAAAGTACACATTTTAATTATAGGCTAGGCATTCTCACTGGGGATGGTTTGGAAAATGGAATAGAATGGTGCCCCAATGTTCACTCTGGTGCCCCAATGATGTCCATGCAGATATAGCATTGACAAGAAATGTCTATTCTAGACCAACATACCAAGTCAAAATTGCTCACAGTGGTAGTCATAGGAACCGGACCTTCAAAGTGTTTAATGCTCTGAAAGCCACCTTACTGCAGGTAATTACATGAAATGCTTACGAACATCGAATCTAGTTCTTCCTTCATGTACTGGCACTGTCCTTCCCCTGGTTAGTCCACAAACTGGCATTACTTATCTGCTGTAGGCTCAGCTGGGCTGCCATAGTTCTTTTATGCTCTCAGTGTGAAATCTAATTACACAGAAATTTAAATAAGACACGAACTACAGTTCCACAATCAGCATTAAAAGTGAATTCTTGATTGCAGCCCCTCATACAGTGTACCTTTAAAAATAGTAACTACAGTAGGTCCTGCAGTGTGCTGTTATTTTGCAATCCTTTGTGCCATATGAACAACACAGACATCTCAAGTGTGGTGCGATAATGGCCTCATGAATAATGGTTACATGAAAGTGCTCACAGAAAAGTCTGTTCAAGTGTCTTTGTAACATCCTAAGGCTGTTATTTCATGCAAGACTATAAAGGCCACATTTTAAAAATGTATTTGGCATTCCTGTCCCCTGTGCACTAGAGTGAGGTTCAATTTCCTGTCCAGACTAGGACACTCCAGTACACTGATAAGAGTCCGTGGGCAAAATGCAGCATTTGCCTAAATCTGTAAAATAATTACAGTGCGAGTATTCTAGACAAAAGTGCTACATGCCAGAGATGGGGACTCGAGTCGCACTTAAGTCGCACAAACAAAGACTTGTGACTTGACTTTAGACTTGCCCTTAACGACTTGAGACTTGACTCGGACTTAAAACTATAATACTAAACCATGTTCACTTCATGGAATTATTTATTTATATCTTGCACTCTTTCCAATGACCCCTCGTTTGGTTTGCCATAATAGCCTCTGGCGATCAGCTGAAAACTGCTCACCCCGCCCCATTACTTTTGTCCAAGGCGAATGGTTTTCAGCTAATAACTCTGGATCTCCAGGGGCCATTATGGCAAACATGGGGTTGTTGGAAAGGTGTCATCGAGCCCTATCTAACTGTGAAGTTTCACATTTAGATTGTGAAATATATATTTTTTATATTTAACATTTAGATTTAAGATCCTTTAAGGCAAATCCTTTTTGTATACCTTTATGTTATTATACTGCATCAGCATGAAACACACCCCAGGGTCTGCAGATGATGGTTCTGTAATTTCCCGACACAGGACCTATGATTTCCTTGTACTAGCCCTGGGTCCAGTGGACCTGAAGACCCTGTATGTAAAACAGGGGGGACATGGCGGGAGGTCACTATGAATGTTTTCTGATTTATGTTCCTCACAGAAAATGAGCCAGGGCCAATGAATTTCAGTTTGAAAAAAATATTATAAGGGATCCCACAGACCCAAAGACCTTACAAGGGTTAATGTAGCACTTTTACAAACAGAGACCCCGGGGGCCCCTTCGTGGTTGGGGCCCTATGCGGATGTGTACTTCGTGTATGCCTAAGAATGGCCCTGCCCTATCTAACTGTGAAGTTTCACGGAGATTGATGGTTGCCCCACCTAGAAAAGCCGCAAGCACTTTCCGCTGGGGTATACAGTATTGGGACCCTCGGGCTAGGTATCCCAATACATTCGTCAGTCTTGGCTTTTTCTTATTTGAGTCTGAAGTAACTCCAAACTACTGACATGTTGGCAAGTCTTACACACAACAGAAACTCATCATGTGATGCATCTTAATACCACACTCATGAAGCAACCTCTCTTGGTAGAGCTACTGCCTTTAATAGACACAATGTGTGGAGTTATTGGCCTTTGATGTTGTAAAATAACTTTAAACAAATCTTAAATGAGCAATGTTGTACTGAATTTGTCTAACTTTTATATAGAATTACAGTTTCTGAGACCAAATGTACTGTTTTACTTTGATAATCAATGGCACAATTTACCCCAATGTACTCTCTCCAATGGCACAACTTATATTTCTTAAATACTATATTTCAGATCAAAAGTGATTGTTCCCAGGGATGCTGAAATATATGTACATATTTTAGTTGGAAGCATTACTGTCATGGCCTTGCTTTAAAGTCACTTTAAGTAAAAACTGGCACAACAGACTGAAACATGCCTATCCCCAGGCTCCATGGCTGTCTGAGGTCCTGCGAAGTAACAGAAGGGAACTAAGAGCAGCCATAAGAAGGAATAGAGGAATCGCTTAGTGACAGTAACCTTATTAATTATCGCTTTCTTTTATCCAAATTTGCCTCTGAGTTAACTTCTGCAAAGTATTCCTTCTACAGGACCAAGTTTGAAGAATTGCCATCCAACCCTCGCAAGCTCTTTGCTACCGTTTTGTCTATCTTTCCCTGTTTTTCCAGCTCTCACCAGCTGTGTTCTTCGATGAGAAGCTTGATGACATTAGTAGGTCCTTTCTGCCAATCATCAAGCCTTAGACCAGCCTATACTGCCTAGTTTCTTGGCTTTTCACCTCAAGGAAGTGTCACTACTCCTGACATCTAGCAAACCCACCACGTCTCCGCCTGACCCTATCCTAATACTCCAGATGATATCCTCAGATCTAATCCTGCACATCGCCTACATCAATGGCTCCTTAACGACTGTCCATGTCCTATCTGCTTTCAAGTCTGCAGTGGTCACACCAGTTCTGAAAAAAACCCTGCTGGACTCAGATATCAACAACTACAGACAAGTATCTCTTCTCTCCTTCTTTTCCAAAATCTTTCTGTCTGCCTACTAGCTGTCTCAGAAGAACTACATGCAGCGAGATCAGTCAACCTGATTCTGTCTGATCAGTCTGATTCTTCTTGACCTTTCTGCAGCCTTTGACCATCTGCAGGTTAACCATCAGATGCTCCTGGTTACTCTCTCCAGCCTTGGATATCGGGCACAGCCTGGCAATGGTTTGCTTCCTACCTTGATGACCAGGTATGGTTCAGGTATTGATGACCCCACCAGGTAGCATTGCATGGCTCCCAGTCCCAGCAAAGATTGTCCACTGGTGTTCCACAGGGCTCGGTCCTTAGATCGCTTCTCTTTTTTCTATATACTGGTTCTCTTGGGGATGTAAAAGCCTTACATGGCTTTTCTACCACTTTTATGCAGATGGCACTCAGCTTATTCTCTCTTCCCTTCCAGTGATCAGGTCTTGACCTGCACCTCAGACTGTCAGGCCAACATCTCTTCCTGGATGACGGCCCATCACCTTAAGCTGAATCCCAGCAAAACTTAGCTTCTTTTCATCAAAGGGAGTCACCAAGCTACAACTCTGTTATTGGTGTCATGCTTGATGAAGAACTCATTTTTGTCACACGTTGACCACCTCTCTAGGACGTGCAGATACCTTCTTTATAATGTCAGAAGAATTCAGTCTCTGGTCATCTCTAAACTGGACTCTTGCAACTCTCTACTGGCTGGACTTCCACTGAAGGTAACAAGACAGCTTCAGTTGATTCAGAATGCAGCCGAGAGGTTAGTCTTCAATGTTCCTAAATTCTCACACACCACGCCTCTACTACAGAACCTTCACTGGCTCTCTGTTGCTGATTGCATTAAATTCAAAACCTTAACCACTGCCTCCAAGGCTGAGAACTGTTACAACCGTGCGGTCTCGATCGCGTAGTCCCTCACCTGAGTACTAGGGGTAACTAAACTCGGGACAGGGTAAGTTCTGTGTGTATGTTCTGTGTGAGTGAGTGGTGAGGGGGGATCTGGCAACCCGAGGTCTGTCAGATTCACCTGCACAAGTCCACCTGTCTTGTGTCAAAGCCATTAGGAAAAGGAAATGTCTGTGTCGTGTGATTGGTGGAGTGGGAATGGTTGTGTGTATATATTCCCAGTCGATCCAGAGAGGCGTTGTGTGGACACTGTTTTATTAGACCGTGGAGTGACTGGGGAGCTGGGGTGGCTGAAGCACGAAGAACCCAGGAGTCAGGGAAGACTCAGACCGCAAGGAAGCCAAGTTTGAAACCGCATCTCCTGCGACTGCTCCGTGAGTGCATTTGTGCAAACGGGAAAAGATTAATAGCTATTGTGTTTTGCAGACTGAAGCAGACCAGCCACGTGGCGCTAACAGTACAGTGCCTGCCTGACCCGCGTTCATGCTGCGGTGGACTCCGTGCACGCCACCCCTCAATGAAAGAAAGTAACTAGGACTTTGCCACAGAGATACCTTCCAGAACGGAAGGACTTCTTGTTTGCATTTTTGTGTATTGGTTGAATCTTATTAAACTCTGCAGAAGCAATACGCCATTCCTGTTCTGTGTGTCCTTCCCTACCCCTGACAAGAACGGATTTGCACCTCCTTACTTCTCGTCCTCTCAGAGCTTCAAGCACTGCTCGTCTTGAACCTCTGTTGGTCAAAAGGAGGAGAAAGACAAAGATAAACCTGTATCCATACTGTACAGTTTACACTGAACTCCAGCAGTGCTAGAATGTAAATTCCAATATTTCCACTGTATAAACTGTACTGTGAGGAGCATGAGAGAGAAGAAGTGAAGACACACTGCTCTTCACGCAAACACTCACAAAAATACATAAACAAAGGCCAAACGGCCCCTAACTCCTACCACAAAGGCTCATGGGAGCCAGTCCTACCATGCCGGCTTGTCACAGTGCTGTAATTCATGCACGTGCGTTTTCTTTGGTATGCACCGTTGTTTTCATTGACTGAAATTGCGACTGCTGATCCACGTATAAGTGGGGGGTTACTATATTGCTATAGGTCTAGTGTGATTTAAGCACAACTACGTTTTTTCTTATTTCTCCCAAAGCCACACATAAATGTAATCAGGTGGGTAAAATGTTGGTGATTTACTACTGTGAAACCAAATAAAGTACTCTAAAATATCACAACACTGATTACATTTTCAGGTCAAGTCAGGCATTCAAGTGTGTGTTAAATGTCTTTCAGCCATGTACACAGTGAAATGAAACTAAAAAAGAACACATAAGTCATAAGTGCAGGCAGGGCGGGACTACACAGAGTGCAGAAGCAATCAAAGACAAAGAGAGTGCATGAAAAATACAACTCACAATGTGATATTGTACTGAATTTCACACAGAAAATCAAACATATAATTAGACAGAAAACCTTTGAATATAACTGTAAGGAATATGTTTATGCACAAAAATGGGCCATGAAAGATATATATCACAGCCTTTTCCTCTAAAGATTACTCACTGAAGATCATCCTCGTTGCGTCTTTGAACTGATGTGCTAGGCCCAGTTCCAACTGTCCGCTATTTATGACTCATCAGCCATGGGGTAAAGCTGGTATGCTCATTCAGACCTTTTGTTTGGACGTGAAACAAAGTCCATGAAGATATATTGATGTATTAGGTTGCCTAATATGGATGGAAGCAGACCTGGCAACATGGTCTGTTTTATGTATTAGTGAATAGTTCAGATTTCACTCTAAGATGCCATATTCTCCAGTAACTCTCTTTTATCCTGCATATTGTACATTGTAATGTGTATACAGCTCAGGGGTTTCGGGGTCTGGTTACAATTAGTCAAAAGCAATAACTGCCAAAAGGGACATCAGCAAATAATGCACATTTGTCCAAACACAGGCTCATTTTTATACATGTCTGGCATTACTCTGTTCCCAGATTTCTTTCACAACTTGTAATGTGACCACAGAGCATAATGCCACAATGACTGAAAAATTTTGCCTTCAGAGTAAATGATACGGATGATTTACACCATTGTTTCCTTCTAGAGTCTTAGCTAAACAAAACATTTGGATCCTGACAAAGCCATGACTCTTTCCCTCTCAATCAACCCTGACTCACCACATTCTTCCTCATGAAAAACTTTCTAAAGAAATCCTCAGAAATCAGAACCGGAGATGCCAACAGATCTGAACCACAGTCCACCAGTCTCAGTTCAAGTGGAATTAGTTCTGTTTGGTCTTTAGACATCTCGGTTTCAGAGGTGGGAAATAACAAACTAGACCTTATTATTCATGTTTTGGGGAAATTAGTACTGGTTTGAAGATTTATATGGATTTGACAAAGGCAAAGTTAGATCCCTCTTTCCTTCTATGCTTTGCCCATGTTAGAAAATCACAGTGAGCGGAATATAGTTAGAACAGTGGTTTTATGATGACTGTGGTTAGATCTGGGACTGCTGGGGATTTATTATTATTATTATTATTATTATAAGTAGTAGTAGTAGTAGTAGTAGTCATTATTATGATTATCAATATTCATAATTCAGGGCTGTAGCCCCAAATTCCCAGGTCTAACAACCCCCTGTGTGGCACTATTATGAAAGCCACACCTTACAACCAACTATAAATGCTGTAAAATTAATAAGATGCAAACCTTTAGTTGCAGCGGCCCAGCATAAAACAAAATCTGTCATTAACGCTACACATCTCTCTGATGCTGATAATTTCTTTTTTAAACAATGATTCGCTGATACCCAATATAATTCCGATATCATTCCTGTCTTTAGGGTAAAAAGGAAATGCCTCTAATCACATTTGTTATTAAATTCCACAATTAATTGATTCAGTTTAAAAACTTTTCCGATGAAGTGTTAGAAGAACTGTTAGTGTTTCAAGGTTGGAACATGCAATACCAGTGAAAGAGATCTCTGCTTTGATCAAAGCAGTCCTGTTAGATATGAAAAAACATTTGTGGAACTGATCTGCACAGGAATGTGTTGTACATGGCAATGGGCTGCATTGATTGGCATGACATTTCACTACATGCGGTTCAAAAGCCTTTGTGTGTGCGGCTTAGGGCCTGAATGTGATTTGATTTGGTCCTGTACAAAGGGCTTGATGATATACTGGCTGCCAAATATATTATAATACACAAATGAATGAAATATTATTATAAAATGTGATGTCCTGCTGTAGGCAGATGTTTTAATCATTAGACTTGTAAGGTTACTCAGGGATGCTTTTCTATTGACAGACTGAGGACTGAAACAGGTTTATGCCATTACCAGGCAATTTTGATTATACATCAGCACCAATTTAGCAGTGCCAGAAATCAGAGGACCTACCAAGCAGTCAATGCTTAACAATCTATTTTGATTACAGTATAGATGTAGAGATGTAACAACATCCAGAGGGCATTATTTATCATCAGAGACATTTACGGAGATGGATATTATCGGCAGACTGTAATTTGCAGATGGGTCATTCAAGCCTCGAGTCAAGTCAATATAAGAGTTAAGTCCAAAGTCAATACAGGCAAGTCTCAGGTCAACTCCTGAGTTAATATTAGCCAAGTCAAGCTCTGGGTCAGTACAGTCAGGTCTCAAGTCAAGTCTTGTGTCAATATATCCAAGTGTCAGAGTCCTGAACTCATACTGGCAAGGATAAAGTCAAATTCTGAGTCAACAGACAAGTCTTAAATCGAATCCTATGTGTATGTACAGGCAAGTCTCATGTAGAATCCAGAGTTCATAAAGTCCTGAGTCCTAAATAAGCAAGCATGCTGTATCAAATGTGATCTTCTTTTAACAAAGAATGCCAAAAATAAGGGTAGGATACACCATTTAATCATAGTATGTTAGCAACTTTAAATTTACATAAAATAATTTTGACTCTCGCGGGATCTGGAACTCTCGCGAGACTAGACGCATCTCAATTTCTCAAGCTGCAGGACACACTCACTCTAACACACACACTGCTTTCTGATAATATATACACTCGAAACGCCTATTATATATCGTTAAGATTTAACTGTTTTGCAGCACACCGTTTATAGCATAACTGTTCTTATAGAAACACCATTCCTAGCTGGTTATTCCATTAGCACC